>VALG01008377.1:0-19935 GCA_009835305.1 Ipomoea purpurea | reverse complement strand
GGTTAGTCTTTTGGTCTGTTATCGATTATATGTTACAGAATTAGGCCATCTTCTCACAGTCCAACGTAACATTTTCAGTAACACATCCAGTTACCAAAATCGATCGGTTCAATGTTGATTAGTTATATCTACCATTTTAATTGATTATAGTCGTTTATTGACCTATTGATTACAACTTGATGTATGTTAGATAGTTCAGTACAGCAAAGCCTGTAGAAAATAAAATTAATTAATTAATTAAAGCAAAGCAAAACAAAAAAGTTAGGAGGAAATTAAATTATTGGACTTCAATCTTGAGTCTTGACAATGTCGAAGTAATCTAGTCAAAATACTAAAATGTGTGAACACATGAAGCCTTGTCGACATAGTCGACTTAATCAACATCAATATGTTATAATATGGACTTGTTTACAAATATGTTATATATATATATATATATAGAGGCGGGTTCAGGTGCGGCAGTGTCTTACGGTGCGGTTATTTCTTACGGTGCGGCAACACCAATAGTTCACCAAATATGCACCATCAACGTTAGGAAATACACCACACCAAAACAGAGTAAACAGAGCCCTGCATCACCAAACCACACCATTAGGTGAGAGTAAAAACACCATACACTGTTCACCATTGGGGGTGATGGTGTATTTTTTTTTTGAGTCTATGGTGTATTTTGTGAGTTTGTGGTGTATTTTGTGATGTTTTATTACATTTCATTGGGGTGTGTGTTTATTACACAGTTGGTGCATATTATTAACACTGTTGGTGTATTCTGGAATTTGACCACACCGCCGCACGGTAAGACCCGCCGCATATGAGCGCTCTTCTATATATATATATATATATATATATATATATATATATATATATATATAGTATATAGTATATATATATATATATATATATAGTATATATATATATGGTTCAAATGCAGACAGTGATTCATTTGCGATTGATGCGGATTCACCTAACCCATTAGGTATACAAAAAATGCATCACAATAGTGTTCGAAAATGTACCATAATGAAATGCAGCAATGCATCACATAGTGTTCGAAAATGCACCATAATGAAATTGCCAGCAATGCACCACACACTAAAAAAATGCACTACACCGCACCACACATAATTGTGGCATTGTCTAATACTTTGTGGTGCATTTATGCAAGGGGCCGACGGATCCAGAAATTTTCTTCAGTAAAAGGCGAAAGAAAAATAAAATAAAACATTAGAGGGCCAAGCCATAAATATTGTTGACAAGGGTTAAAAAATACATTAAAACACAATAAAAAATTCAGAACAAAAACTATTTCAAATAGAATTACATTAAAATCACTCATTTCAACTATTAATATTTAAAAGAAACCTCAATGTTACATAATACATAATCTAATTAGGATTCGAAATTAATCTCATAAATCACAATTATAATCTCACTATTTAAGTTCTCCTAAGAAAAAAATAATAATATATTATATATTCAAAATAGATAATAACTGAATGAAAAAAGTACCGAATTTTGCACAATATACAAGTATGATTTAATCAATCAAATTCAAAGAAACTAAATTTGTTGCTATTAAACTCAAAACATATCTCATGATTAAAGAGATTGAAACGGCCGGAGTTCACGGTGGGCAAGATTATATTCAACAACTATACCGTGGAACGCGGTCCATAAGGCTTTGTGAACCATGGTCCAAAACGACAGACACTATGTGTATCTAAACTGACATTGTGTCTCAGTATTATTTTTATTATATTATCAAATGAAGACTGCAATTGAATTAAAATGAAACTGTAATTTTGTTGAAATGAAACTGCTGTGTATACAAAATGAAACTGAATAACAATTTTACATATTTGAGTATATATTGTCGACCAAAACTGTAGTTATATCAAAATGATACTGTAATTATGTTGAAATAAAACTGCAGTACATATTTGATACCTGGACCACGGTCCACAGTATAATTTGCCGATTACATAACAATCTTAGGTGGACCAAGGCTAAAAGATTTGAGGTGCTTCATCTCTATATTAGACTAGTTTTCAACTATGTTTGGTGCAAGCTTAGAAAATGGAGGAAGGAGGCATAAAAAAGAGAGATATTGAAAAAATCAAAATGGACCACACTTGACTACTACTCTAGCTAAGTTGTCTTAGAAAAGAGTTGATGAAAAAAAAAAAAAACACAATATTCTTATAATTTTTTTTGGCAACAAGCAATCTATCATAGTGAGGCCAATAACTTTAAGAGAACTTATAATTGATTTATCAAAATCTTTTTACGTGACAATTAAAATTATTTGTAATTATTTTATTTTATTTTTACATGAATCTAATATTAATTACTTATATTTTACATTTCATTACTAAGAGCAACAACAATAGTGATTTTTGCTCAATTTTTTTTCTAGAAAATCATATCTTATATGGAGGAGAGAGAAGGTTTGGGAACGGTTTGCAAGAGATTTTTTTTTATTCTTTTTTTTTAGTGGGACTCGCATGAGAGAAAAAGTTGAGAAAAGAGATGCAATTCCGTACGTGAACTGCACAGACTGCGCCCAGCCGAGTGCACACATGCTGGCTGGCTCGTTAACTACTCTTTTTATTATTATTGCTATTTTTTTTTTTGTTTTGACGATACATGTTTTTTTTTTCTTCTCTTATTGTTCCTTCTTCTCTTTCCTAGTTAACAGTTCAAAAACCAAAAAAAAAAAAAACACCATTACTATTGAGGTGGTCCTAATGGCCATAAAATCACAAAAGCATTTGAATAAGTGAACTCAAATCAAACAATTGATCTAAATACTACACCTTATTCCAATAAAATTAGCAGCTTATTCAAGGCATAGGCAACCCTTTTGTTTTGTTTTTTGTCCCCTTTCAATGTGAAAGGGACATTTTATGTCTCAGTAATCCAAGACATCAATTTTAAGATCAGAAGCAGAATCTGAAGAAAATTAAAAATAAAAAGACAAAAATATATTACAAAATAGAAAAAGAAATGGTCCAAAGTTTAGACATGTTGCTTAAAGCGTGAACAGAAGGTTCCGCCACACCCAATTGGTTTGCGACTTCATATAGTATGATGATAACACTGTTATTATTCTAAATTGATAGTTACATGATAAAATTGATAAGGTATAGAATATATATATATATATCATCCTTTTGATAATAATAATAATAATCATAAACAAAATGATGAGGGTGTCTGATAAATACTGTTAGCTGAATAAATTAATGAGTTTGACTAGTTGATAATATTAGCTAATTGTAACAAAGTGTTTGGTAAATTAGCTGTTAGCTGATAGCTGATTACATGCAAAATGATTTTCTAAAAAACTGATTGAAAATGTTACTTTGTAACTATATTATCAAAGAGGGCCTATAATTTCAGAAACGAATATGGTGTTTCAATTGAGCATGCAATAACTATATCGTTTTAGATATGCCAGCACCAAGAATTATGAGAGTGCTTATAGACAATACTTTGAGTATTCCTAACTCGATGAAATTTACCCCATTCATTGTGAATTTTTACTTCATTCATTCATTCATTGTGGATTTTTACTTCATTCATTCATTGTGGATATATAGTTATGAAATTATGGATATATAGTTATAAAATTGTGGTTATATAGTTATGAATTTCTGGATATATAAAAATGCTATTGCCGGAAATTGAACCTGATTTCTTCTTTAAGTGAGACGTGCGTTTTTTTAACCAAAACGGCACCGTTTTGCAACCGTATGCACCTTGCAAGGTGCATTCGGTTGCACAGCATAATTTGCTGCCACATCATACGTAGGCCCATTTCCCCACCTTACTCTTTTAAGAATCATCTGTCCTCCATTACCATTTTCTATTCAAATTTTATATTTTCTTCCACCCTACTTTTGTGTAGAGTGTGACATATTAAAAAGTATTGAGTCAATTTTTTTCGAGTAAAAGTATATCTTTACGATTATATAATCCCAACTGAATTTGAATTAGTTTCTATTGAAAAAGTAATATTACATCTATTCTCATTCTCTACTCTATGGCTTTATACTGACGTGTCATGCTCCAATTAATTTTAAAAACAAAATTGAACATTATTTTTATCGATTCACTTTTCTAAATAAAAATTGGAGTAATAAATAATTATGCGTTTTTTTTTTTATGGGGAATACTTATAAATTTTTTATATTCGACGGTCTCGACAAAGCATTTAGGAAGATGAATGTCAGGGCGCACAAAAAATCTGTTCACTTTGACCATAATTCCCACATTGCCGCCGCTGAGGTTTGAACCTTGGTCTCTTCTTTCACATATGCCTACGGAAGGCAATTTATATCGTGGACCAGGGTCCACACTAATACACATAATTTGATTTCATAATGTACATAATTTATGTTCATAATACACATACACATAAACACTTAACATAATACACAGAATTCATATTCATAATGTACAGAATTCATGTTCGTATTGTACAAAATTCATGTTCATTATATCTTGTTTATGTGAATATATATTATGAACATAAATTCTGTACATTATAATGTCAAATTATGTGTATTGGAACAGAGTCTACCGTGGATTGTAGATCCCACAATATAACGATTGCCTATTGAACTATTGTGACCATCTATTTAGAAAGGTAGCAGAGGTGTGATAAAAATGTTAATAAATTGAGATTTTTTTTTATAACAAAATACAAATAGTGTTTTCCTTCAGCATATATACATTACAATATTACATAAAATCTTCTTCACCCTACTCTTAACTCTCATACTAGATTACTAGCTCAGTAGCTCTGCTCCGAATTAGGTAGCTACGCATTCCCAGAAAAATGCGTCTGCGGTGCCGCGCGCTTTTTCCTTTCCTCCTTCTCCTCATTGGCTCGTCGCCGGCGATAGGGTGGCGGCCATGGCGAAACCAAAACCCCAACGCCACCGATTTGATATTCGGCGGGTCAAAGAAGTACGAGGGCTCCTCTGACCTCATCCGTCTCAAGTACCACATGGGCCCCGTTCTCACCTCCAACATCACCGTTTACCCCATCTGGTACGGCCGCTGGGGGAACGCTCAGAAGCGGATTATCCGCGACTTCATTAGCTCCATCTCCGACGACGCCGCCGCGGCGCCGCCGTCAGTCGCCGCGTGGTGGAAAACCGCCCGGCTCTACACGGATCAGACCGGCGGCAATGTTTCTCGGATTGTCCGGCTCGGCGCCGAGAAGAACGATAGGTTTTGCTCTCACGGGAAATCCCTGACTCGATTGAGCGTTCAGTCCGTGATTAAATCCGCCGTGACTGCCCCGACCCGACCCGTACCCGTCAACCCAAAGGGCGGGGTGTACCTGCTGCTGACGTCGGACGACGTCTACGTCCAGGATTTCTGCAACAATGTCTGCGGCTTCCATTACTTCACGTTCCCGTCGATCGTGGGGTACACGCTCCCGTACGCCTGGGTCGGAAACTCCGGCAAGCTCTGCCCGGGCACCTGCGCCTACCCGTTCGCCGTTCCCGATTACATTCCGGGCTTGACCGCCGTGAAACCCCCCAACGGCGACGTTGGGGTGGACGGGATGATAAGCGTGATCGGGCACGAGATAGCCGAGCTGTCCACAAACCCATTGGTGAACGCGTGGTACGCCGGGCAGGACCCGGTTTTTCCGGTGGAAATCGCCGACCTCTGTGAAGGGATATACGGCACCGGCGGCGGCGGGTCGTACACCGGACAAATGTTGGCCGGCAAAGACGGCGCGACGTATAACGTGAACGGGGTTAGAAGGAGGTTCTTGGTGCAGTGGCTATGGAACAATGTGCTAAATTACTGCACTGGCCCTAATGCACGAGACCAGTGACTTGATGTTTTGCTCATCTCCTATGGGCATTTTTGGGATTTCGATGCTATTCACATTCTTTTTTGAATTTGTTGGTTTTCAGTTAAATGTGTTATTGGATAATTAGTTAAGGTAGTTATCCCTGGTTAAATTTCTCATTTTTATACCACTCATTCATTACTATCTTATGGAGTTAATATCTTATCCATTAATTAAATATAAGGGTGTGGTTGAGTGAAAATGACTTATTTATCCTTAATTAAAGATCAGCTCTGACGGTGAAAATCCTGAATATTGCAATACGATCAAAATAAGTCATTCGCTATATATTTGTACCGTTATTACCGTATTTAGTCTCATAGTCAATTCTCTACTGAAGTCAAATATGAGGATATTGTTGAAATTTAAGTAAATTGTGTATCTTTATAAGTCATTCACTATATATTTGTACCCTTATTACCATATTTAGTCCCATAGTCAATTCTCTACCAAAGTCAAATATGAGGTTTTATTTTATATTTTTTGATTTTTTGTTTTATATTATATTTCTGTTTAAAAAACTTGTTTACTAATAATAATTGTTTTTCTTGACATATTTTACTAAATGGATGTAAATACATACCTCATTTCGAAGATTAAATTATCTTTGAAGAAAGTATTTGATTGTTAGATGTGATCTTTATTTGATTTCATGTTGTTAAACGGTGTACCAGGATTATGTGGTCTAATGGAATTCGGGTTGGACTTCTATTTGGAAGATTATGGGTTCAAGCCTCAGTAGAGGTGTTATTAGCATTCAAAAAAATACGTTTGTTAAACGGTGTCTATAAAATTTATCATGGATTCTGAAATAGGTATGTTGTTTGGACAAAATTTTTATTGAGTATTATTTACTCTGTTACAATGCATTATCTATTCATAATTTTTTTTTTTCACTAGACCACAAGATAATTTGTTTCTATAACAAAATAATGTCGTAATAATTTTAGTGTTGACCCAACATAAATTTCAATTACCTATCACAACATAGACGACTCTACTTAAGCTATACTCTATAATATATGATTCATGTAGAATATTAATAAATATATTGACAATTATTTTCCAATGATTCATGCAGAATATTATTAAATAAAGTATATCAAACTTTTCCTTAGAATAAGTGTCAAATATGTTATTTTATTACACACCAAACTGTAATTAGGTAACTGAATTAAAAAACAAAATCAGTTACCTAATTGGCCGGAGACGCCCTGGCCGGTCCTTCATCTCCGTGACTGGCCTGAGACGAAGGGGTCCTCTTTCGTCTCCATGGCTAGCTGCTAGAGACGAAGGGGCCGGAGATGAAGGGGAACTTTCGTCTCCATGGCTGGCTGGCCGGAACGAAGAGTGAGGGAAATTAAGGATCCCCTTCGTCTCCGGCAAGCCATGGAGGTTATTATTATTTTTTTAATTTTAATTTAAAATAATTATTTTATTTAAAATTATTAAAATAAAATTTTAACAATTATTTTAAATAAATGAACTAACACATCATCATATTAATAGGTAAATAAGTCATTTTAGATTAAATTGTATAAATTTACGTTGTTGATGGATCTAATTATAATTTATTTTTTTTTTGAGTTTAGTGGCATAATTACAGTTTTGTATGTAGTTTAATTGGATAGCCTATTTGATTCTTATTTTGTTTTTGTTTTTTTTTTTTTTTTTCTTTTTCTCTTTTTTAATGTTCTTTGGAAATACTTTGACGTGACATGCATGATAGGTCTGAAGTTTGATGTGTTGCATTTGCTCCATAATCAAGTTTGATATACTTTGTTCAAATTACTTGAGGGTGGATACTAGATAGTAAAATTTCAACTCATACAAATTGTTTTGGATATATAAGGATTTGTTTGAGAAGGTGAAAGGGCTTTTTATTTAACAGCTCAATTGTATCTTCTGCCTCCAAATTGACATGTCTTGTGTATACTTTCTCAGGTTTCGTAGGTTGGTGTCCGTATAGACAACTCAGTTGTTCATACGTGATAAATTATAAGGACACAAAATCGAGCCTAACAACTGCAAAACACTGATCTTCCAACATAATATGGCGCCAAGTCACGTGATTTATCCCTTCACTATCTTGTTGAGTTTTCGAGTTGGAGTGTGGGGCTTTAAGAGTGAGGGAATTTTACCTTTTGTGAGCAAGGATTCATAGTCAGCCAATTGTCCGCACGAGCTTAGCTCAATGGTTCAATAGACAGTATTTGGGAGAGAAGATTATGTCCAAAGTGGGCAGATCCCTTGTGCGCATAGGCATTTGACCATGTTGTTGAGCCATTGAGTCACCGTGATTTACATCCTCCAAAATACTCTTTTGGGCTGGGGTGTGAGACCCTTGTGGTTGGGGATTCAACCTTTTTGGGAGATGAAGAATAAAGCAAAATACCAATTATTCTATGGACCTTGGCACCTTGCAAGTGGACCCGAGTTCAAAAATACATGTTCACAATTTACATACTAGATATTCACAATTTTATATACCGAATGTTCACAATTACATACTGAATGTTTACAATTTACATACTGAATGTTCACAATTTACATACTGAATGTTTATAATTTTATATACTAAATATTCATAATTTACATACTGAACATTCAATATGTAAATTGTGTATGTTGAACCCAAGTCTACATTGCAAGATGAACCCGGGTCCATGGCATAACTATTGGGTTGTAGTAGACTCGGCTGCTTCCACTAGCCAATTGGTTTTATCATACAACTTGCATAAGATTTTTAAGTCTTAAAACATTTGTTTTAATGATTAATTTAGTCCTCGATTAATGTGACATTACTACATTTAGTCATCTTTTTAATTTTGTCTCATTACATCATTGACTGTCATTTGTTTGTCACAAATAGTCATCCGATTAAATTTCATCATTGATATAAATGACTAACATATACTTTCATTATTCAATTAAAAGATTTTACGCAAGAGGGAAAGAAATTACATATTGGGCAAGATGACTAAATGATGAAATTACACGTTAACCATTTTTAGTAAAGAGCTATTAAATGATACGGAGTAAAATTTAAATGAATAAGTAATTATGACAAACAAAAGAAAGTAAAAAATTATTTTTTAAAAAAGTACGATTAAATGTGATAAAAGGGATGGCAATTTGTGTCGTCCCCACTTCCCTATTGGATCCCCAATCCCCCAATAAAACCGTATAGTAATGGTACAGGTTATGGTTGTTGCCAATAACCATCGATTTTGAACCGTAAACCGCACTGAAGCGCAGAACGATGAATTTGATGTGATGCACCGTACCTGGGTGGATGTAAATCAAATGCAATGGAGGTTAAAGCAGTTAAGACACCCAGTATTGGATTCTCATCATTACTGAAATTGTGTACACCTTATTAAAGAATAATGAATACCTTTTCAATTCCATATAGTAACTACACTTTTTTTTTTTTTTTTAATACTTTACTATAGTCCATAAATCATTATTGATAATGAAAAGACAGTTAAAACCTAACAGTTTAGGGTCTGTTTAGAAATGAGGAAATCAGGAAAATGACTTCTGAAAAATGAGTCATTTTTCGGAAAATATTTTTCTTTCTTGTGTTTGACAGCACAAACAGAAAACAGTCTTTGTGTGTTTGGTTTATTTTCTGAAAAATGAGATATAATTGTATAATTAACCATTTTATATAATTAATTATTTTGTTTAAAATAAAAATATATATAATAAAATTTATTTTTTAAAATCAAATAATATTAATTATTTTTAAAAAAAATTAAAAAAAAAAAAGAATACGGAAGAAACCAGAGAGAAGTTCTCTCTGGTTTCCGGGAAACCAGAGAGAAGGAACTTCTCTTTGGTTTCTTCCGGTGAGGGAAACCAGAGAGACTTCTTCCGCAGGGGAAACCAGAGAGAACTTCTCCCTGGTTTCTCTCGCCGAACACAGAGAGACTCGCCGGAAGAAACCAAAGAGAACTTCTTCTGTCCGTTCTCGTTTTTTTTTTTTTAATAAAGTTTCCGGCGAAGTTTTCACCGAAACATTGTTGGTGGAAGACGTAGAGTGTTCTGCTGAAGAAGGAAGCAGGTTGAAGTGAAGGAAGGTGTGGAGAAGATGGAAAAGACTTCTCCCAAAAAAAGGAAGTCATTTTCCAGAAATTTGGTCTCATTTTCCATTGACTTTTCTTCATTTTTGACCTTTCATTTTCCAGCCTAGCCAAACACCCAGAACTTGGAAAATGATTTCATTTTCCAGGTTTTCAAAACCCTTAAAGTAGTGATAAACAAACTGCTAATGAAACCACAATGTTTAGAGTGTTAAATAGTAGACCATGTTAAAAATCTCTAAGCCCGAGTAAAAATTAAACTCTGCCAGCAAGATTTGAACAAAATTTTGACTAGTTCACAATAGTGAGAATATCTAGGGATGACAATTCCAGCCACACCTAATGGGTTCCCCGCATCCTCGCCCCTACGGTTAAAATAACAACACAATTTGGTAATGAGTGTAGATATAGGGAAATTTTGTATACCCGCGCGGGTATGAGGCGGCCGGGTGCGAGGGAGGTATCCCCACCCCGCACCCGCACTTATATATATTGTTATTAGTATTTATTTATTATATAAGTTTATGATATTTTATAATTAAAAGTGCATAATGAATTAAACTTATTAGTTTGTTGTTTATGAAATTGAATAGGAACAACACAAATAACATAACGAGTATATAATATTAATAATTAGAGTTGCGGATTGAGTATTACACGCACCCGCAAAATCCCCGCGGGAACGAGTATGAATTTCATTACCCGCGCGGGTGCGGGTGCAGTGAGTGGGTTGGGAATGCGAGTGCGGGGGTAAGGGATATATCCCCCGCACCCACCCCGCCCCATTGCATTCCTAAGAATACGAATGTCGGTATAATTTATTTATTTATTTATTTATTATTTTTTAAAGTTAGACCATAATGAATGACAACCATTCCTATAGGTAAGAGGTAGGTCAAGGTTCGAGCATCGGCAACGACAATTGACATAGTGGGGAAATTTTTTGTGGCACCGACATTTGACCCTGTTTGCTGAGCCATTGTGTCACCGTGATTTAATCCTCTCAAATTCTGTTGGGTCAGGGTGGGAGGTTCCCTTGGGTTTAGGAATTCAACATTTTGGGAGAGAAAGAGGTAGGTCAAGGATGATACCTTATCATCATAGTAAAGAGTAGTTCATCTTTCTTGCTACACTGAATTTATGGTGTCAGTAATAAACTAAGGGTGAGTTAAGGTGGAACACCATTGCAGGAAAAGTTGATAGCAAACCATTCAATATGCCATATTTTCCCTCAAATACATTCAAGTTGAGATTCCAGGTTTACTTAGTGGTATCTTCTTCAAGTATACCAAGAACTAAACATCGAGCCACTTAAATACAAATGTACAAAAAAGTTTTACCTCCATTAACCTTTCAGGCTCTTCGACAATGTGGATAAAAAGAAAAAACGATTATCTTCCCATCTTGTAATTGCACTTCGAGTCGAGCCAGATCAAACTACATGGAGTTGCTGCTAAAATTAGAGAAGGATCGATCACTTTTCATTCCTAAGTTTCTCGTTCTCCAGGTACTTCAACACACCATATGCAACTGTTCCGGCTACAAACAAACCCACAGTAGGAGTGAAAGACGGGTAAAGATACTTCACCAAGAAGTTATCCCATTGTTCTGGTAGAAAGCCTGCAAACACAATGACAAAACGTCATTATTTATAGTTAACAAAATGAGTCAATGGTTCAATTCTAAAGGTTACAGTTCTCTTGTATCATTCTGAACAACATTTCTTCATTCCATTATTTCAGAAACATAAAATCGATGCAACATATTCAATGTTGTTGAACCAGTAGGCTCAGATCTGCTTGAAAATACACTTAAGTATCAAGTATGAAATTGGCATATGCATGCACGAGAAGTGCACAGAAAGCAAATTGTGGTCTTCCTAGTATAGAATTTCACTAAATTGCAAAGTCTTTTGTTTTTAAATGATTGATAATCTGCAAAGGTGGCATGATGGTTAGTTACTTATTTTTAATTCTCTCTTCATAAACCATAATTGTAATATAAATTTCCTTGTTCTTCAACGTTAAAAAACTATGGTGTTTATAACTAAGAATTAAGAAAACATGGATGTAAATACTAATGTGGTGTTTGGTTTGCAGAATAGGCCTATTCTGCCATATCATTCATTTTCTATTTTGTGAAATAAAATTCCATAGAATTTCCCAGTTGAGTGACCTTGGCCCAATCTTAGTTTCTAACAATTTCATCTTTTACAAGGGAAACCCCACAACCCTTTTGGGTGTGGGTAAACCCCGCCTTGTGAGGCTAGCTGGCAAAGGACCACAAGGAAGTAAACCAGCCTATGTTATCCATAGCTGACCGGCTCAAACCATGGGGGCAAAGATTCGAATTCGTGACCTTGTGGTTACAAGTGTTGATCCCTTGCCATCTTGGCTTGGGTTACCCCCAAACAAAACTACAAGTATTGCAACAAAAAACAAAATGAAAGCTAGAGAATAAAACTTCATTGCATTTACATCATCCTTGAATTGCAAAGTGATGCCATACATGAGCCTATATGGTAGGCTAAAGAAAAAGATTAAGAATACGAGTCAGTTAAGTCAAGTGGGTCAATATGTGAAGCATTCATTATTTAAAAAAATACTAATTTTGCATCATACTACATTGAGCCTCATGTTCAAAGTAGAAAAACAAGGATGGGTCAAAACTTGAACAATAGTGGCATTGGCCCAATGGTAGAACCAGGTGATCAATTGACTGATACGGTAATGGACGAGTTAACTCGACCAAGTTAGACGCTAGGCGGCTGTCTAGGCGGCCGAGTTAGGCGCTAGGCGGATGCCTAGGCGGCCGGTCGCCTAGGGGGGAAATCGCCACGGGTCTAGGGATGCCTAGCGCCTAGGCGGGCACCTAGACCGATTTTTGCAACAGTGTTGAAGATGTGAGAAGGTCCAGCCATTCTAAAGCAATTTCTAACTCAAATAAACGTGAATTTGCTACTTTCTTAACATTAACATTGTTTAGTGCATATAGAGTTGAATTCATTGATTAAAATAAATTGAGGGTGTATGAGGATTATTTGTGTGTGCATTGAACCTGGGTATCACGAACCAAGAATTCAACACAAATTTCTATTTGAAAAATCTGATTGTTGTAGTTTATGCCAACTATTTCTATTTCAACAGGTTAACCTCAATTTCTTATCAATTTGCCATTCGGTTACAAGCATAAGAAATGCTTTAAATTAGAATATGAGGAGTTTCAGCTCTGATCAACAGTGATAATAGAACACAAATTAGCTTTCTTAATTAGGCTCCTACCATGCTGTCATTCATTAGTACACTAAAAGTTATGATAATCACAAAGAATTTGGCTGCTTCACACGTAAAAGAAAACTAGAAACCAACAAGAAAATGTAAAATGATGCATCAATGAAATTATAAACAAAGACAAAGCACTACACCTTCAACTTTTTGGCGACTAAGCTGAGTGGCACTGACTATATTAATCTAAGACATAACCAGGGTAACATTTATGTTAAGCCCTCATTATCAAATGTCTGAAACGAATAAAATGGAAAGACGGGAGAATACAACAATAGAAGTTAAATCAACAGAGATAGCCTAGGAGAATTAAATTGAGTTTGAGTAACTTGGAAAGACAATTACATGCTATAATATTAACCCATCTAAGATCATTCCTTATAAATTTTAATCCAAATACAAAATGGACATGTTAATGTGAAATCATAGCAAGTAGCTATTTGGTATCCTAATATCATTGAATTCCATCATTTTCCATACAATGAAGTCCCTATTTGGTAAACTAGTTAGCCTATCAGCCAATTTTGGCTTGTTTGACCACTATTAAGTGTTTGACTTGGTTAAACAACTGTTGGTAGCTTATTGCTCCAAAAGAATAAAATTCAAAAAGCTGTTCAGAACAGTTTTTTCAATCAACTTTTTGAGAAAGTCATTTTGTATGTAATCAGCTATCATCTAACAGCTAATTTACCAAACATCTTTCCACAATTAACTAGTCAAATCCACTAATCCAATCAGCTAACAACTATTTACCAATCGCCCCTCAAAGTTTAAAACCCTACATCTAAGCCAAAATTAAACACTACTAATTGAAGCAGAACACAGTAAAAGAAATCAAATACCACACAAAAATCACAAGTTTAGAGAAGTTAAAGAACAATCCATTTATGATTTACCTGAGGATGCAAGAACAATGCCCTCTACAAGAATTATTCCGCCGAGACCCAACCAAGCAAGAAGAAAAGCACTCTCATTTCTCATGACCTCCTCGGCCTTAACAGCGTCCTGCTGGGAAGCAAAATCGGGTTTCTGAATTGGGGCTCGGCGAATAACAGACTTCTGCTTCTTCTTTTTGGAGGTCACTGGGGCAGAACTGGGTTGCGTGGAAGTTGAGGACCCGAATCCCATGCCTGCGGATTCGGGCTTCTTGGGCTGCGGACCCGCTGTGGAAGAGGAGACCCCATCTGTGGAAGAAGATTCTTGAGATTTGATAGAGAAATGTGTGGGTCTAGCTCTGTGAAGAAGAAGAAGATGATGAAGATGTTGAGGATGATATTTCTTCTTCTTGGTGATACAAGAGGAAGATGAAAGGTGGAGAATTAGCGCCATTTTCAGTTCTCTGCTAACTGCTAAGGAGAATTAAACAAGGAAAGAAACTGCAGAGTATTATCCACTAGACTTTTTAAGTTTAATTTTGGGTGAATTTCGCTCTTAAACGGTTAATCCTATCACGATTAATTTCAATCCACAATTTTTAAAATTATTCAATTTTTATCTGATCATTTTGATCAAATTACCTGTCAAAACTAGCTGAAAAATATTAATAAATAAAATAAAGAAAATATTTTAATTATTTTACTTCTCTTTTGTAATATGAGTAAATATAATTATTAGCTAGATTATTCATTAGAAACCTTTTTAATCATTTAATCAATTATAGTACACTTATTATTAATAAGAGTTTGCTACTCGATATATAAATTTGTCTTTTTTTTTTTAATAGTAAATTTTAAGTACACTCCATATATACACTTAAAACACTTCTCAAAACTCCTAACAAGGTTCACCTTCCACACCCACTTCAAGAACACACCAAAAGATCATAAAGATTTCACCTTTAGAAAACATGTTTTAGAAAACACTAAAAACACAAAAGGAAATCTCACCCTCCTAGATGCTCAAGAGTAGGAAATGTGGAATCTTGGAGACAAACTTTGAAGATCTTGGTAAATCTAAACTTAGCTTGGAGAGAAAGCTAGCTAGATTTTTAGAGAGAATGAAGATCTTTTGAATTGAAAGTGTTAGGAATCCAAGAAATAAATGAAATGTGTCTTCTAGGTTAGCTTGGAATACTATCATGAAGGAAATGTCTTCTTTACCTTTACTAAGATGAGAAGTGTAAGGGAACAATGGAACTATTCACAAAACTTTAGGTATAACACATTGACTTGGGTTGACTAGTCAATTACTAATCCCGGACTATTGAATTTTCAAGAATTTGAAGAATGAAATTTCCAAATGAATTATGATTAATTATTTAATTAATTAATCCCTAAATAGAATTCGGATTTATAGGGTGTCACACGTCTTCTTCGTTGGAATTTTGATTCAAAGGATCTAGCATTAAAGATCCCAGGGTGGAGGAAGTGAGAGCAACCACGTGATGGAGCAAAACATCGCGAATGAGATTGACGCAATTGCCCTTGAACTTCAGAGTTTTGGAATGAAAAAGTTAATAGTACTGAAACACAGAAAATCAATAACGCCTTGAACTCATAATCTTCCAAATAAAAATCCAATCCGAGTACTATTAGACACATAGTCCTAATAAAAGTGAAACACTTAACATAAGAGTACTTACAATGTGGCGAGACAAATAATGATATACTAAAATTGAAATGAAGTTATAGGATAAAAAATGGAATTAACTCAACAAATTATTAAAATCTTGCTTGGAAAAAAAATCCGTTTAAACAATAATGAAAAAGGAACTTTTTAACACGGGGAGCTGAGCGTGACCAACAGACAGCACACGTGTTGGCTGGCCGCATTGTAAATCAGGTGTTCGACAGAAAGCCTCTTAGAAGCGTTGAAACTGGGAAGAAGCTGAAATCCAATTCTAGTTTTGCGTTTGTTCATATGTTCATACCTCTATGATCATCAAAGATGTGGAGGCGGCTCACTGCATTCTCTCCACGATTTTCGTCTTCATCGTCTAAGCCTTCTCATCTTCTCCAGGTATGTACCACTGGTTATATCTGGGCCCCCGCTTATTCTCTTTGACATTTGATTTCAATATTAATGATCTTGTTCATTAATAGGTTCCAGCAGCTAATGGGTTCAAAATTTGGCAAGGGTTTTGTACAGAGATTCATAATCAGGTGCTTCTTCCAAATCTACGTTCTTAGTATTGAAGCGGTTATAATAGTTAATAGATTCGAACACCTAAAATTTTGGTATCTGTTTGGTGTAGGCAGAAGGTGGAATCTCTTCCAGAAAAACAACCCGTCCATAGCTTTTGTTCTGGGTAATTTGCAGTTTGAAATGATGATTTTGTGCGTTTGTATAGTATAAATAATTTGAACTACTGTTGTTCTTTACATTGTGCCTTTGATTTCCTCATTCTGGTTTGCATAAGCATTAAGTTCCAAAAACTTTTCAGAGGTTATCTTTGATCTGCCTAATTTGGGTTACCTTTGAAGCTGTTTGAATCTGCCTGAGAGGAGTTTTCTTCCCTAACTAATGATGCTTTATGGGTTTTAGCCTTAGTTAAATACCATTTTATTGCATTTGGCAATCTGCTCTCTTTCTCTTAACAGGGAGTAAACAGACAATATGCACCAATCTGTTTTGTCATATCCAATGAACTTCTTATTTTCCAATTATATTCTCACTAGTGGGGGTGGGGGTGATCAAAAATATAATATTGTGATCATTGATGTTGCATGTAGAACTTCTCAAATCTTCTAGGTGCTATGCTGATAAATATATTATATGCTTTCAGGAGGTCCTGGCAGTGGGAAAGGTACTCAATGCACGAGAATTGTTGATACCTATGGATTCACACACATCAGTGCTGGAGAACTGTTGAGGAAAGAAATGGGTTCTAATAATGAATATAGGCATGGACTGATATAAATTATTATTATTATTATTATCATTGTCATCATCCCTGTTGCTCTCCAAGAAAATATAGTTTTTGTTAAATTCAATTTTTTCTCTATATAGTGCCATGATTCAGAAGATCATGAAGGAAGGGGCAATTGCTCCATCAGAAGTGACAGTCAAGTTACTTCGAAAGGCTATTGAATCAGGTGAAAATGATAGGTTTCTCATTGATGGTTTCCCAAGGAGTGAAGAGAACCGAATAGCGTATGAGAAAATTGTTAGTCCCTTTTCTTCTAATGATATTCATTATGGAATCATTTTTGTTCCTCCTATTTTTCAGTAACATGGATCAATATCGAGTGATTCTTTCTGTGGATATTAATGTCCTTGTTACCTTGAACTTCCTCTCTTCAAAAGTAACCTTACTCCTAAATCCGTCATTCCTAATTATTGGTTGTAGAAGGTTACAACATTCACTTGTGATTGCAGATTCGCGCTGAACCAAATTTTGTGCTTTTTTTCGACTGTCCTGAAGAAGTGATGATCAACCGAGTACTAAACCGTAATGAGGTGTTCTTTCTACATGGACTCTCAAATGGATGAGCATCCCTCTCCTGCAGCTTGTGTCCAGAAATGAAAAATAACCTCAGGCATTGTGTTTTTCAGGGGCGACTCGATGACAATGAAGAAACAGTAAGGGCGCGCCTGAAAATATTTAGAGCTGTGAGTTTTCCTGTAATTGAGTACTATGCTAAGAAAGGGAAGCTTTACAAGGTAATGGTTCGGTTGGTTAATGACTTTGTGAAATTGGGTGACATGCATATATCTAGTCCCTATATTGTTTGGAGTTCACTTGTTCAAGTGAATATGTTTCTGAACCCCCTCTCACTAAAAAACCATTTCATCTATAGATCGATGGTACCGGAACAGAAGATGAGATATTTGAACAAGTCCGCCCCATTTTTTCTGCATTTAGGTAAATATTACTTCGTATTTGATTAAAGCAATAATAACAAGTCCTGCATTCTAATATTACATTTTTATTGGTACTGCCAGTTGCTTTATCTTGATATCTTCACACATTTATACATTCAATATGGTTGTGCTTTTACTTCATTTTAACTGATTGGTTCTTACCCCAGTTACTGTAGTTCTTACCATTCTATATGCTCGATGTAGTATTGATTCCACGTTATTTATTTGGAGGGTGTTTTACCATTCACTCGATTGAATGTTTATCAAGATGCAATTGTTATAACGTGATTAGTATCCGTTTTTTGCAGGTGATCATATTCAACTCATTTTCTTCTGAAGCAAGAGAAAAGTTTGTTGCCACACATGGAATGGTTCCTCATTTTGTTTACTAAAAATAAAAGAGCCAAGATCACTGCAATTCTGCAAAATCTAGTTCTTGTCCTGTGCTTAATGCTTTTTTCTTTTATGGAGGTGGGGCCTGAAAAGTATGGCTTTTACTCAGCTCTATGCTAATACTAGAATGTATAAACAAAACTGGATGCTTATGACTGCTTTAAGCTGCTCCCGAGTGTCTTGCATGGAGGAGCTTAATGTATAACCTTTCTTCCTGTTTAAGCATTGGGAGAGAGAACTGAATATAATGACTTTTACATGCCATATCAAGATGGATGATTTTCAGATGATGTATAATCATAGTTGAAAAAATTGGTAGGTGTTTGGGGCACCTAGTGCCTAGGGTCCGTATTTTAAAAAAATAAAAATTATACTTAAAAAAAACACTTTATATATATATATATATATATATATATATAATATATATATATATATATATACACACACACACACACACCAGGTTTGCTTGAAGGTCGGACTTGGCATATATAGTCCTGACCTGTTTAGTTTAATAGGTTTTGAAATAGGCTCAATCCTGGTCTTTTTTTTTTTTTTACTAAACAAGTCAGATCTAACTAGGTCAGACCATAGGCCCTACAAAGAGACCTGATCTATTCACATCCTAGAAATGAGTTTAAACAATTTCATCCTAGTAATGAGTTTAAACAATTTTTCGGTCTTGTCATTTTGTGTATATTTTGGACTTATTAACTAAATATGTTTATCGTGTTAAGTCATTAATTATTTAGTGTATACTCTTTCTGTCTTATTTATCTATTATATTTATTATTTATTGGTCAAATTAATTTTTTTTCTTTAGTATATTCTACTTACTTTAATTTTTTTTGTGTGTGTTGTAATAGTAATATTAATGTAGTTTTTAAAATATAAATTTTATATATTAATTTAAATTTAATATTATGAAAAATTGAATTAAAAATAATTTTAGGCAAGTAAATTGTTAAGAAAACTGTTAAGATGAATTGTCTGTCTAGTTTGACTACATAAAATGGAAGAAAGCGGCTCCAATTTCATTGTGTGCCACTAAAAATGACATACAATCAACCTCCCTATGTGTAAATTCCTCTTGTTCACTTTACTTGGCAAAACAAAACCCACAAAAACATCATAAATATAGACAAAGAGACAACCTCAAATCCAAATTCCAGAAACCATTTTCTACCCCCTTGTTAGTGAACTCAAGAAATCACCCCCAATCAAAATTTCAAGCTCTTGATAAAATCCTCGGTGACATTGAAGCCTCATTCAACAATGGTGTTGAGATTGATGACCCCAGCATCTTTGCTTCCCTTCTTGAGGCCTGCTTCCATTTACAAGCCTTTAATCACATTGCTCGAATACACCGCCTCGTTCCCCAGAAGCTCTTGCGTAAAAACGTCGGCATTTCGTCAAAGTTACTCAGGCTTTATGCTGCGGATGGGCGGGTTGAGGATGCCACCACCTGTTTGATCAAATGCGTCACAGATAT
>VALG01008355.1:0-22585 GCA_009835305.1 Ipomoea purpurea | reverse complement strand
AATAATATTTATTAACACAGAACTGAAATGATAGGACGTAACCTGCCTCGTTTATAGCGAACTTTTAGGATCGCCCGAATATCCCCCCCGTAGTCGTTGGTATTGCCACGAGATGTAAACCTGCATAATAAAAGCTAGTTATGTTTGTCTACCACTTCTCTCCCCGATATACGTCGATGGTGCGTGTATAACTAAACATGGGAAGCTATGGGAGGACTGTTTTGCATAGACAGCCTACATGCCACCAGACGTAGGCAGTATATTCAGTTAAAAGCTTTAACTGAATATCCTGAGTTGCCTAACAGATTAAGTCACTAACTGACTTAATCTCCCACTTGCACCACCAACCCCCAATAATACATATATTTATAATATATTGTATTTAGGGAAAATACTTACATCTAGGCTCTCACCCAAGTGTCTACGACTCTCCGCCCTCTACTCTCTCAAGTTTCGCCTTCGCTTTAGCTACTCAGTCACTCCCGTGTGAGTCCCCTTTCTCTCACTTGAACATTGAGTTGCCTCTCACCTCCTCAATCGCTCATTCTCTCAACTCTCTATTTAGGAAACGTTAGATCGTCTCTTTTGGGGCTTCGACTTGACTGTGACTTGTGAGTTGCGACCGCCGTTCACCAGTCCGCTACTCAAAAGGCCGCTGTCAAAGCCTGAATCTAGCAGGTAATGTTTACTTTATTTGATTGTTTTTGTTTTTGTTTTTTTTTTTTTTCAGAAAATTAAATCTTTAATAGTTTTTAAATATATATATTGGACATTTTTTTTTCACATTGAGCTTGGGAAAGACAAGTATAAATAAAATAAGAGTGATGTTTCATTTCCCTATATGCAAGATTTAAATCCATATTGATGATATAAAGATTTGGTATTTTTGAACCTAACTCAGGTCCCATCAACAAAATTTGATGCCACTCTTTAGTCGATGACGACTAGTAGTGCCACTAGCTAGGTGTAACCTATTAAATTACCATTGCAATTGCATTTTTTGCTAAAAGACTAGTAACAATGCCACTAGCTAGGTAGTAACCTATTAAATACCATTGCAATTGCATTTTTTTGCTAAAAGAGTTTGTATATTGATGCAATCGAATTTGGGAGATTTTTCAAATTCAAAAGAAAATTTGTGCATCACTATAGTACATGTGAGAGGACCGCGACTTGTCTTATATGATGTTTAAATTGGTACAAAAGTTGTGTGGTGTTTGGGAGAAGATTTCACAAACTCAACAAATCACTAGATTCCTAATATTTGTTGGAACAATTACCTTGTATATATTGGGAATTCAAACAATTTTACTAACATGACAATGTTAGAATTTGAAAGTACTATTATAAATTAGAGAGGTTCTCCCGCAAGCGACAACTGTATATAGTGGTTTGGCGTGTGCAATACACGTGTGCATGCATATGGGTAATATTTTAATTTTTAATGGTTTTTTTTTTTTTTTTTTTTTTTTTTTTTTTTTTTTTAATGAAAACACATGCCCATTGATGTGTTATTAGCATCAAATTCCTTCGCATAGTGATGTATCGATCATAACAAAAGTACATTTTAATATACTAAATGTACATTATTTTTGTACGGAATATATATTATAAAATATAATGTATCTCAGTGCACAAATAATGTACATCTCCCTGAATACAATGCACATTATTTTTTTAATAAATGTACACAGTGGCGGATCCAGAAAAAATTGTCAGTGAAGGCAAAACATTATAGTTAGAAAAACAATGAAACACTTAAGAAAATAGTTGTCATAAAATATGTTAGATATAGACGAAAATAAACACATTAAAACTTTATAAAAATATTTCATAACAAAATATGAAACATAATTAATTTAATAAAATAATTCAAATAAAAACACATTATAAATTATAAAGAAACACTTGTGTTGAAAGTAAGGGATTTAATGAAGCAATTAAAGAAACCCTTATATGTTGAGCCATAATGAAACAGAAACAGTTAGGAAAAGGATGGGACACTTGTGTTGAAAGTAAGGATTTAATGAAGCAATTAAAGAAACCCTTATATGTTGAGCCATAATGAAACAGAAACAGTTAGGAAAAGGATGGGGATTAATGTTGAGAGAGGAAGGATTTGAACCACAGATGTTCCCAAGCCCAAATATGCCTTTGCCAACTCGTCCAACTTACCTATTAGTTACTTTTATCAGTTTCAAATATTTATATGTAAATTATGTACTATATATACATATTTACATACAAAGGCTATATATGGGGTGGGGGTGGGGGAGTGGGGCCAGCTGCCCCCACTACCCCCATGCTGAATCCGCACATAAATGACATTATTTTTGCATTGAAAATACATAATTTTACAGTATACAAAATATGATCAACACAACTTATGTAGATCATGGTCCACACAAATTAAATGACACAATAATGATTGCTCCCACCACTACATGACCCTCATGCTCTTTCATCCACACCCTCAAACCCCTCCCCATTCCCCCTCCAACAAAAGAAATAAAAAACGACTATTGATTTTGTCATATGTCGTAAGGATCCAAAAAATGTGCACTTTCTTACTTAGCAAATTAATAAATATAACTATATAACTTATTATATATATACTATATACTATATATACTATATATATATATATATATATACTATATACTATATATACTCATATATAATATCATATTATATATATAATTATATATATAGTATATATAATATATATAGTATATATATATATATATATATACTATATATTTTTTTTTTTTTTGCTTGTTTTTTGGTGTAAGAGCAAACCATGATGATGGCGTTTCTGGTGCATATTTAAAATTAATATTTGAAATAATGAATATTAATATTGAACATTTATTTTTACACGATCGCGTTTAAAAAAGACTAGTAAGCAATGTAAGAGTGATGTTGTTATTCCTTCTAAGCATGAGTATTATTAATTCCACGGATGATCTAAAAATGTTCCATTTTGACCCTAACTCAAGCCCCTCAACAAAATTCGATGGTTCTCTTTGTCGATGGCGACTAGTTATAGTGTCACTGAGAAGTTGCCCGAGAAAATTCCAAAGCAATTGCAATTTATCTAAAGGTATATTGATGCAATCAAATTTTAAAATAATATTAAAATTTGAGCAATTACTACTCTTTACTAGTGGGGGCGCGCGGTGTATGTGCGCACTTTGCACATATTGTTTTTTTTTTTTTTTTTTTTTTTTTTTTTTTTTTTGATTTGTTTTTTTATTAGCACATAAGTGTTCTGTGTTTCAAAAAAAGGATATCACAAACTTGACATATCACGACTTTCAAATATTGATTGAATCATCTGCATTCATATGTTGGGAATTAAAACTATTTCCTAACATGACAATATTAAAACTTAAAAGTAATAACACCATAAATAAAAACAGAAACAACATTAGGAAGAATTTCTTTGAACAGAAAACAGTAATACATATGCATATATGTAGTGTAATTTAAGCTGGCCATAAGAAAAACACGCTACTTCTCACTTAGAATGGATAGAATTTGATTTGTTCAAACAAATAAATGGTATGAATATTAAAAATACATTATTTTGAATAATATACTTTTGATACATTAAATAATATACTTTATTATTATATGTATTCTTATGGTTTACACAACACTCTGTGGATCATAGTCAACATTAAAATTTGCCAATAACATTGGACATTTGACTGGGCCTATGAAGATTCAGCCCATTATGTAGTACCCAATACTACTTCAATTAACCAAATGAACACCCTAGCCGAATTATGCTGTGCAACCGAATGCACCTTGCAAGGTGCATACGGTTGCAAAACAGCGTCGTTTTGGTTAAAAAAATCGCGTGTCTCACTCTAAAGAGAAATCAGGTTCGATTCCCGCAATAACATTTATATATACAGAAATTCATAACTATATGACACATTTTATAACTATATATCAATTTCAAAACTATATTATCCACAGTGAATGAATTGAAGTAAAAATCCACATGATGAATGAATGAAGTAAAATCCTCAATTAATGAATGAAATGAAGTAAAAATCCACAATGAATGACTTAAATATCAACCAATATATATGATTGACTAAATATCCACAATGAATAACAATAACCACAATTCATTAACTATATACCACAATTCATACTATATATCCACAATTTCATAACTATATATCCAACAATAATGTTATGCTGAGAATCGAACCTGATTTTTTTTTTTTAAAGTGGGAACGCACGTTTTTAGTTCAAAAACGACGTTCGTTTGAACCGTTATGCACCATGCGCATGGTACATTCGGTTGCCACAGCATAACTATTGACACCCTAGACATATTGTAAGTTTGTAACCAAATAGGGCATACCATTTGAATATCAATCATTATTGCATGGACCAGGGTCCATACAATTGTGTGGACCATAAATAAAAAAATACATTTAATACTAAAAGTACATTATTTATGTACGTAACGTACATTTTATTATACTAAGGATACATTATTTATATAATGTACCTTCAGAACAAAAATAATGTACCTTCAGTATAAAAATAATGTACTTTTAATATATCAAAAATGTACCCTGATATTCATTGATCCAACACAATAATTTTGCCTTTTGAAACAATAGACATATAACAACCACATCCACCAGGACCTTGTGGTCCAATGGTATTCGGTTTGTTTCCCTAAGTGGAGAGTTGATAGGTCGAGGCCTTAGTAGGGTGATTAAGTAGTTTGGGTGTTCCCACTTCCTTTGTAATAATAATAAAAAAAGAAATATAACAACCACATCTTCTAGAATACTAGTCACATAAACCAAGTTCATGGTGTTTGCTTGGCGTTAAATAAAACATAAATTAAATTGAGCAAATTTACTGATATATGGGTTAAATAGTTGGATATTTACATTAGTATACAATTTAAGGTTGTATTGAAAACTCGATTTATATATTTGCAGAATCAAATTCTATCAATGTAAGTGAATCTTTACCACTTACACATACATATATGCCATATGTATTATTGTTCTTTATGTCAAACATTCAAGTATTGTTCTTTCTTTTTAAGTTTTTTGCTATTATTTCAAGTTTCAACATTCTCATGTCAGGAAATCATTTGAATGCAAATGTTGCAATCAATATTTGGAATCCAAATAGTTTGTCGAGTTTGTGATGTCCTTCTTCCAAACTCCGTGCAACTTTCGTACAATTTTGAACATCATATAAGACAAGGTGTAGTTTCTCTCACCTGCAATCAATGGTGCACCAAATGTTTTTTGGATCACAAATTTCTCAAATTTGATCTCATCAATCTACTTTTTAGCGAAAACACAATTGCTACAATGTTTTTTAGGCAACATCCAAATGATACAATTACAAGTCATCCTCAACTAGGAGTGCCATCAAATTTTATTGGGGGATATGGCTTAAGGTCAGAAAGGAACAACTTTAACTCATCAATGGAATTAAATTCTGATGATTGCATTCTACCTCTTGTGGATCAATTAGAAACTCCATTTGAAGACACAACCATGTTTTGCTCTTGCCAAGAGAATGAAGATGTTGTTGTAATTCGACCTATCAACTAGCTCAGTTCTCGCGTGATGTTTGTACGGTACTGCTTCGTGATTGTATGTATATGAAATATATAGAATCGATAAGTAAAAAGGGAGATGAAGAACACAATGTATAGAACACAATTTCATAAGACCATATTTTCATTAAGCCTTCACCCTCAATTTATAGGGACTATTACAACCTTTCACATACTTATCATAAACAAGATATTAAGTAGAAGGCAAATGAAGAGTCTCAAGATTAATGGGCCACTAATTGAAATATTTATAAACACTCCCCCTTGGCCATTAAAATAACTATACTCATGCCCGTTAAAAACCTCGCTAGAAAACCAGTGGGAAAAACTAGACGAGAAAAAGAGTACACGAAGTATATTAAACCATTGTGTTGCACCGGTTGCCTCATTAAAAACCTTAGCCTAAGAAAACCCAGTGAAAAAAAAACTTAAGCTAAGGAAAAGAGTACAACCATAAGCCTTCCGGGCATAATCTTCAAGATTTCAAAAGTCTTCAGGACTATCCACTCAAGTGCACCAACATCGATTGCCTCATTAAAAAACCTTAGCCTAAGAAAACCCTGTGGGAAAAAACTTAGCTAAGGAAAAAGAGTACAACCATATGCTTTTGGAGCATAATCTTCAGGATTTCAAAAGCCTTCTAGATTGTCCATTCCAGTGCAGTTAGGGGTTGTCGCTCCCCCTGAAGATAACAATCTTCTAAGTCCACGCATCTAATTTATGAACATATTACTCAAAAGTGGATGTAGGTAGAGACTTAGTGAACATATCTGCAAGATTGTTCAGTGGGAAAACATTGTCAACAAGAATTTTACAACTCTTCTAGAGTTCATGTGTGTAGAAGGACTTAGGTGCAACATGTTTTGTAAGGTTCCCCTTAACAAAATTATTACTTGCTTGTGCAACACAATCTTATTTGTCCTCATATGAGACATTGGGGGTAAAAATATAACATAACCAATTTTGGACTTGGCATCATAGTGATCAAATAAAACAACCAGTGCCCAAGTAGCCCATCAAAACCACATATGGGTTTGTCACATAAACGACAAAAACTATGTACCTCGAAGGTGCTGGAGGATATGTGAAATACCATTTCCAATTTTCATTGTAGGGGGAACACTAAATGTTGCTAGCAATTCATCGCAAATTCAATATCAGGCCTGATGCGATTATGGAACTTCTAGTTCAATAATAGTGCTCCAATAACAACGAAGTAATGGACTTCTAGTCCCAAAATATCCTCATTAGCATCTTCGAGTCTAAATGGTCTCTTATCTACTACAAGAGATTATTGGACAACTGTTAGTGTGATAAGTAAAAGATACTTATCCATATAAAACATCTTCAAGACATTTTTCAAATAGGCTAACCGGTGTATAAAACTTCTTCAAAGGAGAAGCTCGATCTTCAGGTCGAGACAATACTTGAGTTTCCAAGTCTTTTATTTCAAAACTCCATCTTTCGGCATGAACTGATATCACCAAGCTCTCTATGTGCTTCAATGATATTTAAACCATTAATATCGACTATGATAATAAACAAATAACTCCATTAGCAATTCTTTAACGAACAAATAATGGTACATATTTGCATATTCCTTCTTCGGGAGGAAAAATACACAGTCAACTCAATCATTCAATATGCATTCCTTCTTCAGGAGGAAAAACACTCAGTTAATAATATTCAATTATTACAAAGACTTTTGTAATTTAATGATACATGTTGCGATTTTTACTTTTCACATTCCAAAAGTGTTGAATCCATCAGGGATTTACAAATAAATATTAGTGTCTAATGACTAGTAAGTTTGCGGTCATGACACTCATCAACTGCATATATAAATTTATAATTCACTGCCAATGATGTTAATTAGCGGAACGTAATGCCATCTGTTATGGGAGAGAACATTTGATCAAAATCAATTTAGGGTCTCTGCGTAAACCCTTAAGCTACCAGTCTCGCTTTATATCATACCACCAGATTATTTGTATTTCTCTTTTGTACAAACACCAATTTGTAACCTTCAGGGTTAACATTAAATGGTGTACATGTTATAAAGAGAATACAGTTTTAGCGAGCTGAGCTGTATATGCCTTAATTGCTCCTTTATACATAAAAAATACCAAGGCACAACTGGTGCCTAGCTCTGGATCCAGATTCTCATATAACGAGAGCAATTTGTAAAGGCAATTCTGTTGTCGACAACTATAACATTTTTCATAAATTCCTCCCATATATAAAATAATGGAAATTTCTAATTCAACCAGACTCTAGTCATTTCCCAAAGATATTTTATCTGTCGTTCCGCATCCCCAGTATTATGATTTTGGGTGCACCTATAATTTTACTGGGGTTTTTCGCATTCTGGACGAATGTCTTCTGGATGAATATCTGCAGGACATACTTCTTTAAGCGATTTCAAGTGTGACAAAATTTTCTATTAGCTTTATCTTTCCGCGAAGTCTTTTATACCAACATGTCTCCACGCTTCTAGCGTCAAGGAGCATTGGTAAATACATACGGTCCAAGTTCGGGAAGATACATGAGACCTAGTCACTCCTTTTATTAGTATATATATTGGCAGATTAATTATCTTCTGAACTTCCAGTTCAGTTTACTTCTTATGAACTTCTAGTTCAGTCTACCTAGTACGTGGATTAAAATATTGAAGATCAAACATCCATAGAATTTCTCGGCATTCTATTAAATTTGAGATCTTATCTCCCCCTAATGCCGTGGAATGATCTTCATAAACTGTGCAGTCAGCGTAGGCTTATAATCAACATATACATGCCCACAAAAGGTACGCTATGGTGGTGATATAGGAAAAAGACTGCACACTGTGAATAAAACGCAGATGGGAAATGTTTGGTTTTATACCACGTACTAGGTTCTAGGGGGAATAATTATGATATGCAGTAGGCCAGACCACAATAGCATATAAAACTGATCTCCCCAACAAGAAAATCTGAATTTCAGAATTTTCTGGGGAAAAATGGTAACACATTTTGGCCACAAAAATTTTGCAGATATGTAGTTCATCAAGTCAAGAACGTACACAAAAATTTTCATGCCAATCCAATGTCTAAAAGTATTTTTTCCGAAATTTTTCCCAACATTGCTCCAGGTAGAAAAATAATTGACAGCACATTGCCAAAACTTTAATTTTTCTGGAATCACCAAAGCATATTTTTAACAAAATCCTTTTACAGACATCAAATACCATGAGTCTAGGTTTTCCAGAAAAAAAAATCCTGTCAAAAAGAGTTCAAGAAGTATTTTTCACGAATTTAATTTTCAAACTGCGACGGCCAGAATTTTCAGGCAGTGATTACTATGTGTAAAAAAAACAAATCACAACTTGTTTGCTTCAGGCAAACCAACATGATGTGAGTCAATTTTGACTTTCGGAGAGTAGTAATATAACATTAGAAATAGAAGTTGCAAACTTCATTCATAAGTCATTAGTCACTTTAAAGATCAATCCACATTCATGGTCTTCCAGACCTTATTAAAAAAAAAAAAAAATAGCCCAATGACCAAACACTTAGCATAATTTTGTCATGTACTACTACTGGAGTACAATATGACCATCATAGATGACAATGACACCGCGTACACCAAATATCCTTCCGGGATTGACTTAGGGTCTATAAATCCTTTTAGATCAAATTTCTTTAATCAAGGGCTTGGTGCAAGATAGCGGGTGACAGATAAAATTAGTGCTCTTGATTTACCTTCTGGGTAAAAACTATATTAAACTTAGACACTATCATTTTGTTTAAATACTCAGATTTAAGATTTATTCTAATGCCCAAGGCTGATGTGAAATAATTTCTATAGCAAATTAGCACCATCAATTAACTTTTAAAACAATACAAAATAAATTTTACATTGGGGAAACCGCCCTAGTGCTGTTATTTCTAATTTGTGCTATGACTTGTTTCCTTCTGGACAATGCTATGTTCAAGATTTAAGATATGGCCTATAGCAAATAATTGATATCATCAAAGGCAAACCGATAAATGCCCTTTTGTGATTACTCATTTTGAACAATCTGTGATACAATTATCAAAAAAAAAAAATAATCACTCTTATTTTAATCATGCCACCAAGACAATTTTAATCTCCAATTACTTGCACATCAACTGTCACAAAATATATGATGCATGCATAAATTACATAATATTGCATTCACTTGCATACATGATTAAGATAGTGGATGTCATCCAAACTCCAAAGTTACAGAACATACGTGTATTGCACAAAAACAAAGATTGAAAATTCATATTCCAAACTTTGCATACATATATACAAATGACTCACGCACATATGCAATTTCATATCTATTAACGTAGCATATATAGTAATGTCACGAATGACAAATCTTACGTTTTCACAAACATTTTGTAATCAATATTTAAATATTAGGAAAACATACCGTTCACTGATGATATAGAGTGGCACATAAAATTTCGATAGAGATTTGACCATTTGGTTTTGTGCCCTTCTTAGCACTCAGCAGATTTCTTTTGTTGTCTGGTTCATGTCACTTTCCTCCAGTCACATATATTTTTAATTATATTACCTTCGTCAATTGGTTAGAAACAACAAAAGAAGCCATAGCCAAGTTGCCCAACACTTAGGGAATTAGAACTTAGAAGTGGTATCAACAACTCACAGAAGCATCATTATGAGCAGAAGGCAAAACATTTCTGTGACCACTTAAATGCGCAGGAAAAACATCACTTGCATTATTAATTTTAGCAACAAAATTACTAAGTGTTGGTGCTGTGGTTCGAGTAGTGATGTATGAAAATGAGAGCTTGTCCCTTCAAGGCATCGGTGCTCTGTGACTTAGCAACAAAAGTTTGGCTCAATTCCTTAGATGCAAAATATATTTTAATATCTAAGCCCATGTGAAAAAAAAAAATGCTATCGACATGAGCGAGCTCAATAAATTTACATTTTTCAATGAAAGGCATGATCTACAAGATCATCATTTGATGCAACTTTAGGAAGCATTGTGACAACAAGGGGAAAAACCAATATTTTGGATACATGTTCAAGCAATGGATGAAGAAACATCATTTACATAAATATGCATATATGTTTCTTAGCATTCTAATACAAGCACAACAAACCAATGCAAACATATAATAAGGACCGATTATGCATTCGATATCCATAGTCATAGAACATACATGGATACATATACATACAATTTGGCATATAACTACATGTATTTTACCATTTCAAAGCATCATGGATTCGTGTTCATATAGAGCTTAACTCATATACAAGAATTGAGAGAATAAATAAAGATAATATGTATTTACAATTCATGTATTTACCCAAATTCTTAACAATGTCTTGATGAGGGGTTCATCACTCAAAAGTTGTTAACAAACAAGAAGAATAATCACTCATTTCATAGAAACATAATTGAAGGTTCCAACCAAACTCATAGCCATATATACAATAATATTTATATATAAACAATGGCATATGAAAAAAGAAAAACAAAATGCACAGGAAAATGAACCAATAGTACCGTTCACCGGAATTACAATAGAGACTCGTGCTGATAACGTGTTGTAATCGACCTATCAACTAGCTCAGTTCTCGCGTGATGTTTGCACGGTACTGCTTCGTGATTGTATGTATATGAGTATATAGAATCGATAAGTAAAAAGGGAGATGAAAACACAATGTATAGAACACAATTTTCATAAGACCATATTTTCATTAAGCCTTCACCCTCATTTATAGGGACTATTACAACCTTTCACATACTTATCATAAACAAGATAGTAGAAGGCAAATGAAGAGTCTCAAGATTAATGGCCACTAATTGAAAATAATTATTAACAGATGTCAATTTAACCCTTGCTTTAAAGCTTTAGATAAATTTAATTTTATTTTCATTTACATTATATAGTCTCTATAATAATGTATCTAGATTTGAGATTTTAGGCGACTACTAGGCTATTAAGTTTAATTTCATTTAGTCATTTAATTTAAGAGAAAATTTCAATTTTGATCCACTGACTATTGGGTTGTGTTAATTGCAACACTTGACTTTCAAAAATGTTAATTAGTACTTTGACTATGCAATTTCTTCCAATTTTGGTCACTCCGACCAAATTACCGGTCAAATCTCACCGAAAATTTTTAAGAGGTCAAATAATGAGGGCTTTTTTGGTCATTTTACTCTTTCCTTTCTTCCCCGGCGAGCAACTCCATTTCCGGCGAGCAACTCCACCCCACTTCACTACGCCTTGAGAAATTCTCGGATTTTTCCACCAATGAACCGGCGAGCAACTCCACCCCAACTCTTCCTCGGCGAACCACCATTGATGGCCAAGCTTTTGCAGACCAACTCTAAGTTCTCCGAGGTTTATCTTTCCTTTCTTGTCAGTGTCGATCATGTCAAATGCCTCCTTTATGCCAGCAGCTTCTTCCACCGACAGAAAGCAATTACCTGTTTGTGCAATGTTAAGAGGTTGAACTGTCAAAATATTGTTGAATTGATGTTTCTATCAAAAAAAGGAGCATAAAAAGTGAAGCTTCCTTACAGCTTAAGAATATAATCACGTTTGTGCAATGTTAGGGCTCTTTTCTTGAACTTGTTCATCACCAAAAACTGTTTGAGTCTTGCTTTCATAGTCTCGCCTAAGGAGACAATTTGGCGCTTTCTTTTATATTCTGTAACCACGGATGCTCTGCAGTGATATATATATAATGAACAACAAATTTTGCCGGAGTTGCTCGCCGGAAATGGAGTTGCTCGCCGGGGAAGAGGGAAAAAGTAAAATGACCAAAAAGCCCTCATTATTTGACCTCTTAAAAGTTTCCGGTGAGATTTGACCGGTAATTTGGCCGGAGTGACCAAATTGAAAGAAATTGAATAGTCAAAGTACTAAATTAACATTTTTGAAAGTCAAGTGTTGCAATTAACACAACCCCAATAGTCAGTGGATCAAAATTGAAATTTTCTCTTTAATTTAATTTATATTTGAGTTTTGTTTCTCTGTTTGAATGAAAAAAAAGTGCAATACATTCTCTTGAATTCAATAAAGGATTATTGTTTTCTTTGATGTTGAGATTCAAATGGCATACAAGTGATTTTTAAAGAATAATTAAAAAGGAGGATAATTAAATCGCCTAATGGGAGGTTTATGTGTAAGATATATCGTCATTTAATCAAACGACAATATAGTTTAAAGACATTGAATTCTACTGGATATTTGGTAAACTAAATATATCTTTACAAGTGATGGTTCAATGGTAACACGTAACTATCCTACATAGGGATCGTTCATTGAACAATGTCGTGTCTTTTTATAGTCTAGAAAATTAATTTTTATTCATGTAGGAAATTGTTAAAAAAAATTAATAATAATCATTTTGATATAATGTTTTAGTAGGCTAGCGCTCTACTTCTAACTTGGGTTAGATCAAAGCGTACCCATTGAGTTAGGAAAAATAGTATTTTGAAAGGCAGTTTACAATGGTACTAAAGTTGTTTGGTAGAAAGATATCACAAACTACATTTGCATGCTTGAAATTTAAACTATTTCTTGACATGAGAATGTTACAACTTAAAAAGTATTAGCAGAAAAGTGAACATTAGAGGAAGGTCTGACACAAAGAACGATAATACATGCGAGTGTGTGTATATATATATAAAACATAATAAGTCTCAATCAAAGTTATATTCTTAATTTTTATGTCCATGTTTTTAGTGTTAATCATTTTGAACATTGTGCTTTTACAATTGTACTATATAATTTTTTGGATAAAAATATCCCCACTACTATAACTTCCGTTATCTTTTTCATTATTGTTATCATGCACATGCATCCACCATGTATTTTCTTATATTCTTGGTAGTGAATACCCCGACCGACATACCTTCGTTCTCTCTCTTACTGTTTTGCAGGTGACAGGTCGGATTTCCGTTGAAGAACCCGGTCGGTACCCGACCGGTAGTGTCAACCACCGAGCGGTAACCCTTAGGCGAGAGTGCTGAGTAGAGACACATGGCAGCACTAGACATTGACAGACAGGGCACCCGAGAGGATGACACGTGGTTGCTACGTGGGAAGCATGCCGATCAGCCGGATTTGTGTCCCAGGCTCCGCAGCTATAAAATACCCGCGATCCAACAGTGTAGAGGACTTTTGGACGATCGATAGGTTGTAATCAGAGACTCCGACCGCAGCCAGTCGGTACTCGGTGCAACCAAGTAGATTGTACTTAGGCCCTTTACTTGATTAATAAAGCTCATTTACTTGCTTTAATTGGTCTAGTATTTACTATTTAATTACCGCACACGTGGTATTTACACCATCATTTTGGCGCCGTCCGTGGGGACCGAGCACGGAAGCTACGTCGACCGAGCACCGGTACCTTTCCATCAACACGATGTATCCTTTCATGCATAACCTCAACAACTTCGAACAAAGAGACGTAGCTAGTGATAACCAAGGTCAGAATGTCGATCTGAATCTTAATCTTTCACCACCGCACCCACCGGTTCATCAAGCCGCCCAGCATCAGGTGCAATATGTTCAACCGGCATACCCAATGGCCGGTCAATCGGGATTCTACCACCCGGTCAACAGATGCCTTATCCCGGACAGTATCCATATCCTACACCTCCTCAGCCTTATGGATATTGGCCCGGTCAACCGATGTTCTATCCGTCCCCAGCCGGATATCCATAATACATGCCTGCGTACACGGCTCCAGCGCCGCCCTCCTGTAACACCCCGTGTTACGACCCCTAAGACCAAGTAATTAATTAATCTATGACCCATAAAGAAAGAATAATTTATTATGATTAAGTTGGGAAATAGGCCCACCATAGTCCGTGGACCCCATCCCTAAAGCCCATTACCTAATCCTAGAAGGATTAAACCCCATGGCATATAAATAGGGAACTTAGAAGGCATTTAGAATTCCACCACAATAATCTCCCACCACCAAGGAGCTCCAAGAATTCCCCTAGGAGAAATCAAGAAATCAAGAAAGCTTACAGAAAGATCCTTCATAGCCAAGGAATTAATTAAGGCTAAGAGGTAAACCTGTCATTCAACAAAACCTATTTTCATAGTTATGATTTCCCCTTAGGGTTTCCCCCATATTATTGAGAGTGGCGATTTTATGATGATTATTATTATTGATGTGATTTGATGATTCCATGGGGAATCTTGATAATCTTGATATTGGGAGTTTCTTGATAATTATAATGTTCTTGGTGATTAATTGGTATTCTTGATGATTATGTATGTTCTTGATGATTATGATGTTCTTGATGATTAAGGTATCCTTGATGATTATTGTTGTTCTTACCGAATCTTGCAATTAGAAGACGAATCGGTATTCTTGTTAACATAAAAGTGATTAGAACCCTAGATTATATCGTATGATATTATTCTTGGATTATCGGGTGGGAAATCGCATGTTTGGAGTTGATTATGTTTAGAAAAGCATGATAGGATAAAGTGTCGCACGTTTCTCGTATTTGATCCGTTAATTGTCTACGTGTTGCCGTTAATTGCGTGTAAAAGTGTCTAAAGCATGGTTTCGGGTTCCACATCGGTTCCCGGACGAAAAAGTGTGAAAGGAGTCAGTGGGGGGTGTGGGGGGTAGGGGACCCGCCACCTACCCACGGCCGATTTACGTTCCGGCAGCGGGCAGCCGGGGGCGGGCAGCTGCCCACCGGCAACCCGCTGCCCGGAACAGTGTTTCTGGCGGGTGACCCCCACCCACCGGCTACCCGCTGAATACCCCCCCCCCCTCGGACCGTGCTACCCCGTTTGATGTTCCCGATCCCCGTGGTGTCCCAACGGACCCGTTTGTCGTGGCCTATTTCTAGTTTTGATATTTCGGGTACCGTTCGTAGGTTTGTGAGTCGAATATATTGCCATGCTAGTTGAATTGGTACCCCGTTTGACCTAGGGGAAGAAGTATGAACCCCGTAGGCTATTCCTAGTGGTGATGGATCACGCTTAGGTTTATTTATACGTCGTTTCCCCTCCCAACGTGTATGGTGGGGTTGCATGTGCATGCTATGTGTACGTTGTGTGTTGCCCAATTCGGTAGCGATCGGATTGGTTATCCTGAGCTGCGGTTCAGAAGCCGGCTACAGTCAGATGGGAATTCCTGGCTGCAGTCGATGACGGTATCCTGGGCAGCGGCCCAGAAGCTGGTTGTATCAGATGGGAATTCCTGGCTGCAATCAGATGACCATTCTCCCGAGCAGCGTTCGCGGAGGCTGGCTGTAGTCAGATGGGAATTCCTGGCTACAGTCAGATTACACATTCTTATGAGCTGCGGTTCATTGGAGCCAAAGCGAACGACTCCTCCGTTGTGATACGGCAGGTGCTGCGGGGCCGTGTCAGAGCGTATATGCCGCTGACCCTCATGTATGGGCATGCGATTGTCCTGTGCGCCAACAAAATGTGCTATGTGTTGAGATATGGAAGAGTTTGTTATGAATCTTGATGGATGTGACTCGTGAGATTTATGTTGGGGACTGTTTATGTTGAAGCTCATGATTGCTGGTTTATGCTTGCCTGTATTTGCCTTATCTATTGTGAACTGCTTATGACTGTTAATAACTGTTCTTGTGTCTGGCTTTATCTGTCAGTCATTCCGGTTTTAAAGCTAGAGTTCGTAGGATATATCTTCATGCTCAAAATGGTTTTATATATCTATATTGCTATATGTATGTATTTCAACGTCGTTGGAGTGGGTTACCAGCATCTCTCGCTGAACACATATATTTTGGCTTTCAGGCACTGATGATTGGACACTGGAGCCGCTAGAGCTGGCGTAGTAGTAGATAGTCTCCTTTTGGCCTGCTGCCATGTTATGGCAGTTACTTTTAGATGACAGTATTAAAGACTGCCTGTGCACTTGGATTCTCTAGCAGGTGTGGCCATATTCACCCCATACTCTTATGTTACCATTTGGGATTATATAACATCACCTTTATTGGTATAATTTTTTAATATTTGAAAAATCATGGGTGTTACACCTCCATATACCGGACTGCTCATATAGAGCCGGAACATCAGCCCACTTCCCGAGCTCGACGCTCGGCTCATTTCGCGGTTGGGGTCGGGGGGTGCTGATGCGATGGAGGCACCACGGCAGGATCCGCAAGCAGCACCAGAGATTCCCGCCCGAGCGGATGATCCCGAGCAGGTTGAACGGGAGGTGGCTTTTGATCGTCTCCGACTGGCGATGCGACAACGTTTTGGGACCAGGTTCAAGCCGGCCAGCAGCAGATGTACCAATGCAGGATGTTAGCCAGGAGGCATCGTCTGGGCAAAGTGGGTCGAGATCTCACCGTCGACGACGCGCTCGGGATGCAAGTCAGGCGCAGTTGGCTGAGCTCAATGAGACCTGAATATTGCTGTATAACCTCCAGGCCGAGTTTGCTCAATTCAGAAACGAGCAATCCCGTCAGGCCCCGGTCGACCAGTCAACTTTTGAGAACGCCTTTTACGGCGAGATAATGGCTCAGCCCTACCCGCTCGACTTAAAGGTTCCTGGGGAGAAGAGTTATGATGGTCGTACGGACCCCGAGGTCCACGTTAATGATTTCTACGGCAACATGATTTTTAAGGGCGTGTCAGACGCCTTGATGTGCCGAGCTTTTTATTCCACGCTCACCGGTCGGGCGGCGGAATGGTTCCGAATGTTGCAGCCGGGGTCCATCGCTGACTTCCGAACCCTGTCTGTCCAGTTCGTGAGAAAGTTCATTACCTCCAGGGTGGTCAAGAAATCTTATATGTACCTGGAGAAAGCCAAGCAATTGGAAGGGGAGAGCTTGACCGATTTTCTAGTCAAGTGGAAGGCTGCATTGCTGGAGGTGGAGCCCATGGATGATCCTACAACCGTTCACATGCTCCATATAGCCCTCCGCGCTGGCTATCTTTACCAGGATTTTTATCCTCCATCCCCCGACCACATACGAGGAGGCCCTCCGAAGGGTCACAGATTATGCTAATGCTGGTGAGGCCAACGCTGTGAAGCGTTCGCAGGAGGTCGGGACGTCGTCTCGTAAACCGGCCGGCCGGGCGATCCGGAAGGGGTTTAGCGACCGGTGTATTATGTAAGCCACGCGCTATATGGTCCCGAGCTCCGATACTCCTGGCTTGAGAAGGTCGTCTACGTCCTTTACATTGCCGCGAAGAAGCTGGCTCCCTATTTCCAAGGTCGAGCGATTCGCGTACTGACCGATCAGCCGATCGGGCTAGTCCTCCGCACCGCTTCATCATCTGGCGCCTAGTCAAGTGGGAGTTGATGCTGACCCAGTATGCCATAGAGTACCGACCGAGACCTGCAATCAAAGGCCAGGCACTGGCAGATTTCTTGGTTGAATGCACTGCTCGGGATACCCGACCCCCCGAGGTCGCGGATCCAGAGGCGAGTGGTGGACATTGGCTACCGATGGGTCGAGCAGTAAAAAGGGAGCGGGAGGAGGAGTAGTGGTCACGAGCTCGGAGGGATTTAAGGTCTATTTCGCCCTGATGTACCAGTTCCATCCGACCAATAATGAGGCCGAGTACGAAGCCTTTGTCAATGGCTTGCAATGTGCTCGGGACCTGGGGGGCTGAGTATCTAAGGGCTCAAACGGACTCCGCGCTCGTTGTCGGGCAGGTCCTCGGTGACTATGAGGTAAATGGAGAGCGACTACAGCAATACCGAGACCTAGCCATGGAGAAGCTTGCTCAATTCCGAGGGTATACCGTTCGTCACATTCCCCCGACTGGACAATGCAGATGCAGATATCTTATCCAAGTTGGCCCAGGATGCCCAGAGCACATGTCGAAGATAGCTCGGATATTGGTGATCCCGAGACACAGCATACACAGATTGCCGGTCAATCCCATCCAACCGGCAGAAGACAATTGGATCACCGACCTGAAGGAATTTCTCGAGCACGGTCGGCTCCCAGACGACCCTCAGCGTGCTCGAAAGGCCAAACTTAGAGCTCCGAGGTTCCAAGTTTTGGATGGACGTCTCTATAGACGATCGTATGGAGGCCTTCTCATGCGTTGCTTGACCGCATTTTAGGCTGATCTTGTAATGAAGGAATTGCACTCCGGCTTCTGTTCCTCGCACCAAGGAGGCCGATCACTAGCTCGCTGGATTATGGTGATCGGATATTACTGGCCGTCCATCCAACTTGATTGTGAAAAGCTTTCGGGATTGCGAGACGTGCCAGTTATTTGCCTGGATGCCCGGATGACCGGCCACTTTCTATCAACCGGTCACGACCGCAATTCCTTCGCTAGGTGGGGGGTGGATATCTTGGGGCCATTTCCTCAACTAGCCGGACGAAGAAAGTTTGTCATTGTAGCCATCGATTATTTTTCCAAATGGATCGAGCCGAGCCATTAGCAACGATCACATCTTAGCAATGTGCTCGGTTTTTATGGGGCAATGTGGTTTCCCGCTTTGGTGTGCCCGTGCATCTCATCAGCGACAACGACCGCCAATTTGTAAGCCAGTACTTTCAGAACTTCTTGGCCACGATCGGGAACCCATGTCTGGTCGTCAGTGGTTACCCGCAGGGAAACGGACAAGTGGAGAATGCCAATTGGACGATTCTGGAAGGTCTGAAAAAGAAGCTACACTCGGCAGGTCGTAGTTGGACCGATGAGTTGCCTTATGTCTTGTGGACTTATCGGACGACCTCGAGAGAAGCTACTCAGGAGACGCCGTTCGCCCTTGTCTATGGAGCAGAAGCCCGACTCCCGATCGAGGCTTGGATCCCGACTGCTCGAGAGCGTACTTTCAATGCTGAAGAGAATGAACATTCGATGGTCGTGGATCTCGACGGAGTCGAGGAAAAAAGGGAGTTAGCCGCTCGGCGTATGGCCGAGTATCAAAAGTGAGTGAAGAGCCTCTAAAGACGTTCGAGTCAATCCTCGTTATTTCCAGGTCGGCGATTATGTTCTTCGACGACGGGAGGCTAGTCAACCGCTCGAGGAGGAAAGCTCGCACAGAATTGGGAAGGGCCGTACATCATCAGCGCGGTAAGTGCGGCCGGGAACATACCGACTAGAGACGACAACCGTCGAGTGATCGAGGGTACTTGGAATTCCAAGCACCTCGTCATGTTTAGGCATTAGCTTATATTCTGTATATATTTTGACGAAGTGGGGCCTCAACCTGCGTGTTGGTCCCGTTCTTCGTACCTTGTGTAAATCCGTTGTGGATATTTTCTTAACCGTCTGCGTACGTGAAAGTTTAATGTATATACGATCGGTGATTGCTCGACCGTTTTCATACGACGGCCTGATCGGTTCTTCTTACTATTTAAGGTTGTTGGTCAAGTCGGTCCCGTTCGAGCATCGTTCGATCGAGGCTTCGCAACAACACCTAAGGGGCACTACTGTCACAGACTTATTTTCCCTCACTAAGTCACGTGCGGCCTTAGCTATTTTTCCCCCTAAATAGCCAAGTCAGCCTCTCTTTCGACCCTCGAAAGTATGCTACGTAATTGGTGGGATGGCTAGAAAAAAACAGTTGTCAAGAATATCGCAAAAGTACTTGAGAGCTTTATTACTTCCTCCTTAGATCTCCTTCTTTGGATCCTCCCTTGGATGGTTTACAAATGAGCCCCTTGTGGGGTATTTATACTACTCCACCTCCTCATGTGGAATCCTCTAGAATCCTCCAAAATATCCTACACAAGTGGAGGATTTCCTAATATTCTAGAATACTCTATAATATCCCTACACAACTATGAGTATTCTATAAGGTTCTAGAATGTTCTATAGCACTCCTACTTCTTCTAGTGCTATCTACATACCTCCAACCCATTCTACCAACTTTGGGATGCTTCGTGCAAGTGCTAGAAAATTCCGGAAATGCGTGGCAACCCCCGGAACCGCGTACTAACGCTGCCCGTGCGTTACACTACGCTCCATATCACCTCTCCCTCAGTTTTACTGATAGGGGTACTTAATCAGGTTCTAATAACCTTCTAGCTTGTGGCTCTAATATCATTAACAACCTAACCCGGCGATCGCATCGACCGTTAAGTGCGCTCCTCTTCGGCGGACATCAGGGTCACGCCACCGATCGGAAAGCCAGAGCTCACAGCATAATTCCCCGATCCGTCCAACTTCTGTCCACTCTTGCACCCACTCGTACCTCGAGCATACAAGAGTGTGGGGCTGGGACTAAGAAAGTTATTAAAGCCCAATGACCGGGAACACCCCGAGCAGAAATGGCCGGCCGGGAACACCCCGAGCAAAAATGGCCGCATTTTTCAAAAAATCATTGACAAGGCCAAGTGGTCGGGATAATCCCAAACCAATAGGCCGGCCAATCGAAGTGTTTACGACTAGGCCGTTACGATGGTCGTTTACGATTTGGCATTAACATTAGCATGCATGCAAATAACATAAAGCGTAAAGGAGAGACGAACGGTAAGACTTGAAAGAAAATTATCATTAAAAATTTAAAAGTGCTCGGTACAACTCAGGACCGGGCTCCCGATCAAGTGCACTTACAAAAGGGGAAAACGAAGAATGAACATGCTTCATTTCTTCGCGGCCTCGGCATCGGCCGGGGTGGCAGCTTCCATCTCGGATGGCTTCTCAGCAGCAGTTCCGCTCGGGCCAACGACCTCTATTTCAGGGTCATACGGGTCCAGCCCGGGGTCAGGAATGGCGTCGGGAGGGTAGTCAATACTAACTCGAGGTCTTCGCCTTCGAGTGCTTCCTTCATGTTCGTCTCCGTCCTCTCCCGCATGTCGCGCTGACCGCACTTGTAGGCCCATTGACCGAAGGACAAAAAAAGCTCGTTCGCGACCACATTCTTGCGCATTTACCGGATGAAGGCCATGCCCGGGTCGACTTCCTAGAAGAAGTAGTCGATCGCTGCGATCGGGTCGGTGCTCTTCTTCACAGCCTCTTGTCGGTCGTCTTTTTCGTTTTGCACTGCCTTCAAAAGTGCAACCCGCTCGGATTTTTCCTTCTTCAAAGCTTCCTCAGATTTTTGAGGTCGGTGGACAACTCTTCCACCTCTTTCAGCCGCCGGTCGGCTACCTTCTTGAGCCGTGCGGCCTCGGTGGCCAACATGGCTTGGCATGGAGGGCCAACCCGATCCAGGATGCCTGCAAAATTAAAGTGTTAGCCCGGTTGATCACACTTAATAATCAGAAGATGAGAAAGAGAAGAAATTATTACTCGGCCAGTTCCTGACCGAGAGCCGCTCTGCCAGCTGGGTCAGGCTCAGCCGGGCCAAATCTACTGGATTGGGCGTGTTGATTGCCGAGCTGGGAGAGGGTGGAAGCATCCGCCATGGTGGGCCCGATCGGAGGAACGGGCTAGTTTGCCCCTTCTGCGCTTGCTCGGGGCTGTCTCTTTGTCGATTTCTCAAACCGCCTGCCCCTTGGCCTTGTTGCTGGTCACTCGGGTGACAGTGTGTCGCGAGGTATCCAAGACACCTCCTTCATCCGTGGTGACGGTGGTGACGGAGCCAGGGGTCGGGCAACCGGGATGGAATCCCCTCCGGGACGACCCAGCGGTCACTTCTTCCTTCCCCAACGTTATCTTATTTGGGGAGGAGATTTTAGGGCTGCGGCGCTGAAACGTTTGGGTGCCATATCTGCAAAAGGAACATGTCGTTAGTCCCGGGAAATAAGCTCGTCGTTCGGGAGTTTAGGATCGGGAGATTAGTTAGGGTAGACCTTTCTTCTTCCGTTTACCCCGAGCAGGAGCATCCGCCACCACCACGCCCATCGACACCGGCTTGTATTTCTCGCTCAGTGTATACACTGGATCCGGTAGCTGGGCTGCCTCGAGACCTCTGCGACCGGAAGATCTTGTACTCGTGGATCTCACTCGAGATCCTGATCACGGCGTCCCGGAGAGTAGGGGTCTCGACCGAAATAACTTGTTCCGGAAGCGTCGCTCCCCATTCTGTCAA
>VALG01008347.1:0-16132 GCA_009835305.1 Ipomoea purpurea | reverse complement strand
TTTCTAACACAAGAACAATGACACTCTTTTGTGACAATGTCAATGCTATTAACATCGCAAGAATCCTGTTCAACATTCTAGAACAAAGCATATTGACATCATGCATCACTACATCAGAGATCTGGTTGAATCCAAGGAAATTGAGCTGGAATATATTCAGACTGACAAACAACTGGCGGACATTCTGACTAAGCCACTGGATACAAATCGTTTCGAAATTCTCAGATCAGCTCTGGGAATTTGCAGAATTGACTAACTAAAGCAGTTGGTCCATCAGAGAGGAATTGGTTTACTACGGGTCAGTGTTGTGACGTTGACTTTCCTTGTAGTCCTCTCGTTGGTTAATTTATGAAGTTATTTATGCTTATTCATCTCCGAAGATATCTTAAACGATCTTATTGGTTTTTTTTTTAAATTTTAAATTTCCTTGAGATTTGTTTCCTTCCTAAAAAGAAGCTTTACCGTTGCATCAATCAATTCTCTTCTGCATGCTATTTGACAAGACGATTTTAACTAGGGCTCATTATTCTTAAGCTCTGAGTTACCGGGTCAAGAAGATAGAAACATTCATACTCTCACTCCTCTCTCTCTCTCATATTTTCCTCAAAAGTTAATCCTCTCCAGTCTAATAATCTTCCATGGCGGATCCTGTGAGGAATATTATCATCAGACTCGGAAGGAAGGTACATTCACCGGCTAACGCCCTGAAGCATATTCAGACTCTTCTGCAGTTGGCTATTGAAGAAGATGCTTAAGCTTGATCCCTCTGTCGCGGGATGAGATTCTTGTGACTGTCATGTTCTAAACTACCCAGAGTTTTTACGCTGACTGGTCTACGACGACGTCACTGAACTCCTGGTGATGGTTTCTGAAGCAAATGATGAGCGTCTCACCAGATATATTTCCAGAACCGATGATGGAAATCGGGCGGGGCATTTCTGCAATATTTTGCTCAGCGTGCCCTAGATCCGACAAAGCTGCCGTCGACGAGAGAAGTCCCAAGCTCTTTATCTCCGAGGCCGCTCAAAGAGAAGCTACACATAGACAGGAATTCTTCGACAACGGTAAATGACACTGAAACCCCTATTGAGATTTCCCCTGATAGACCTGTTGATCCTCTTATCCATCTTCGTTTCTGTTTTACCTGCAAATGTATCGACTTTGGATTCTGTGAAATCCCCCTGTAAATGTTAATCCCCATCTTTGCCTTTACCTGATGTTTCTGGTGGAAAACCTGAGGTGTTGCATGTGAATGTTGAGAAAACGACGACTTCTGAAGAGGCAAATCCTCTAAGTCTATCTGTTATGCGTCTGAGAAATCTGCTATGCTTCATCTGAGACTGACAATGTTCCTAAAGAACCCCTGCTCTGCTGTTGATCCACCTACCTTACCCTCTGATGACACTGAAACCTACCAAGTCCAAGAAGCCTGGAAAACAGGTGGATCCCTGTGTATGCTGCGGAACTATGGAAGAAAATCTGGAACATGCCTAGGTATTTTGCTGGGTTAACCAACGTCTACAATTCCTCAACCAATACCGAGTCATTCATCCTTCAGATCATAAGTGAAGATGATAAGATTTTAGCCGAGGTGTATGGATCCCAAGCACCTTCATCCACTGCCCTACTGTTGGAGATATGCTCACCCAGATGCCACCCATTTCAAGATTCGAGAGATTGTGAAGTTTGGGGGCAATCTGTCTGCCCTAATTGTGTCCGATTCAAGCCAATATTTAGGAGTCCTAATTCGGGGTCTGAATGGTATCGGTTTGCTAATTCTATTCCTTTATAGGACTAAGACTTGGTTTAGGGATAAGGGTCCATGACCCGTGGTGGACCAGATTACTTAAAGGGATTCTAATCAAATTAAATCCTTTTTAATTATTATTAACGAGATTAATTAAATAATTAATTCGGGATTAAAGGCCGTAACAGGGGGTGTTACAGGTCCAACCCGCTACCCACCCGCGGGGGTACAATATTTGGGCAACCTGTACCCACGGGCGGAACCGCGGGTAGAGGCACTACCCGTGGGCCTACCCGCGGGTACATATTGTGGTGTGGTTGGGTATTTGTTCCCCTTGATTCTTGAGACTCAGTATTTGGTCTTTTGACTTCCTGATGTTCTTTTGGAACTATTTAAGTGTCTTCTTGATGTTTTGTATGTCTAGAACTATGTGGTAGGTATCCATGTAGGTCTTTGCTGTCTTGAATCGTGCTAATTTTCAACATTGTGTTTCGTTGAACCGTGATGAGTCTTGTGTGTCCTGGAACTACCTTTGGTTTACCCGTTTGATAAGCATGCTAGTTTGGTGTCTAAATGCTAGTGTGTGTGTTGTTTGTACCTTCCGATTTGTTGATGATAACTTGTGTTATTCATCGTTGTCGTTGTTGGGCTGTGACCCATTCTTGATTGAGTATGTTTCATACCTTCGTTGCAATCCGTTGATTGATTCCTGTTGAGGTGTGGTGTGTGTGGCTTACCTCGATTGCACGATTAGTGGTATGAGACACTAGTCACCAAGGTATTGCAGTGGTCCTCGTGGTGGTCGTGACGTGATTATGGAGTTTGTGACCTTTGTGTAAGGTTCACGTGATTCTTGGGTGGCATGTGTTGCCGTGTGTGTGTACGGTACCCTCGTGTACTATGAAATTGGTGGTTCTGTTGGAGATCTGTTGGAGAGGGGACGACGGTCCTCAGAGGAATAAGGTTGGACTTGGCGTACAGGGTCTTGGAGGTAATGTTTGGAACTAGACATAAGGTTAGGGGTAGCCATAAGGTTGAACAGGGCATAAGGAAGGCATATCAACTCGTGATGAGTGATGTCACGGGGGCTTGTGTAGCCGTTGTTGTGTGTTATCTTCTTCTGACGTGTGTAGTCACAAAGGCATGTGTTGCCATTGCTCATGTCTGTATCATTTGAGTTTTATTGTCATTTATGGTCTTGGGATGTGTTCCCGTGTTATTGTTGAGAGTGTTACGTCTATGATGGTTATTTACTCTTGGTTTTACACTTATTATATATGTATTCCGTTTCGAAAATGGCTTTTGTTAGTGTTTTTAAATGTTCAAAAACCCCATATTATAATTGGCAATTTATTATGGCATACTAAGATAGGTTTAGAGTTTGTCCGTCCAGCGCTACAGATGACTGATCAATCAGAAGCAAACAACAGAAGGACTGACACTGAAGATCTGATTTAGGAAGCGTATATTTGAAAGAAGATTAGCGTATATTTTCAACAAAGGTATGGACCTAATCTTCTGAGATTACATTTCGTTTTAGCGTCCTACCTTCTACAATCAAAGTCATCTATGGAGAGTGTTTATTGGAGAATCTATAAGTACCCATACTCGAAGAGAACTAGGGTTACGCCGAAAGAAAGAAGAACACTCCTTTTTTGCTTATTAGACTATATCTTTGATTGTCATGCATCTTTCAATATAATATGTTCATGGTGATCAAGATGATGAACTTGAGAAGAATCACTGCTGCCTTAAACGAAAGGACACTTACGATCACACAGTTGTGGGAACAACTGAACAGGCGTCGCTGAAGTGGACTGCATCAGAGTTGGCTCTCCAAGATAAGGGATTTCTTTGGACTTCTGGATGCATGGCTCTCCATCTTCAACAATCCACTAAACCTGTGTAGACTGGGTTTGTACCTTGTGTGGGGCACTTGGGTAAGATTATTGTATATCTACCTTTCTACATTGGATTATGATTTAGTGATTGGACGCCTATGTGATCGTCCCCCAGACGTAGATACACACTGTATCGAACTGGGTAAATATTCTGTGTCGTTGGATTTGGGCTGTTATCTTTCTCTTACATCTTCTCCATGATTTACTATTACTGATTGGCTTCGCAACTGTATCAATCAGTAATCTCGGTCAGTTGACTAATTCTGTTAATCTATCTAAAAAGGAGAAATTGCAAAATTACATGTTGTATCAGAGCTTTTACGTCTACATAGTGACTTGATCCGACGGTTGTTTTTAGTTTTGCATTCTCTCTGTTTTGCGCAAGTTTTTCTGTGTGTTCGTTGGCTGGTTGTTTGTATTCAGATGGACGCAAGTATGAAACACCAGAACTAGATGGTCACAATTACTCTTTCTGGAAGGCTCGCATGGAGATATATCTTCAAGCACAAGGTACCAGGTTTATTCGTACCGTCCTAACTGGGTGGAGTCGTCTTACTACTCAAAATGCACAAGGAGTTACTGAAGATAAGCCCATGGAGAGTTGGACAATATGAAATGAATGCTCAATCTAAACAACAAAGCATTGATTCAATTGTAGGATCTCTGCATGAATCTGTTTTTACCCTTGTCAAGGAGTAAAAGAGGTTAAATGGGTATGGGAAATTCTTGAAACAGATTTGAAGGTACTAGTGATGTCAAACAGTCAAAGATACAAATGTTCTGTCAGAATTCGAAGCACTCAGAATGATTGAAGAAGAAACCATTTCGACCTTCCACAGTAGGGTTCAGAATCTGATGAACTGAGCCTCAATTCTTGTAGAACCTTTCACTGATGAGAGATTGGTCAAAAAAATCCTTCGATCTTTACCTAAACGCTTTCGAATGAAAGTAACTGCTATCCAGGAACACACAGGTTGGAAAAGAAGACTGTCGGAGAACTTATGGGAAGCTTACACACATATGAACTAGAAATTCTTGCTGCTGATGATGATCAGAAAGCAACAAAAAGGAAAGTCAGTGGACTTTGTGGGTGAGCTGATCGAGAATCTGACACAGACGACATAGATGATGAAACCTTGGCACTTCTAACCAAGAATTTCAAGAAAGTCTTAAAAGGTTTCAACAGAAAGGGTCAAGGACAACCTACCAGGACACAATACAATGCAGCAAACTCTCATATCAAAAGGTTGAAACATCACCTTTCTCACAGAACAATCAATTTCAGACTGGTCGATCAAGACAAAACAGAAACAGTTCCACAAACACAGGTAAATCCTCAACCAGTCAGTGCAGTGTAAGGAATGTGAAGGATATGGAACACATACAGGTAGAATATGCTACGTATCTCAAAAGGAAAAAAAGGCTATGTCTGTAGCCTACTTTAAGTGATGATGAGGAGGAAACTTCAAATGATCAGTCAAATGATAATGTGGGAAACTTTGTAGCTTTTCTTACTGCTATACACCTTCAGTCATATGAGACCAATCAAATGAAGAATCATACATATCAACTGATGATTTTGAAGAGAGACAATCTCAACTGAAACAGAATTTGCCAAACTTGTTGCTAGCTGGGGAACAACTGTGAAGTGAATAAGAATCTGAATGACGAGCTGAAGCAGAGAGATGATCTCCTAAAGAAACTGAATACAGATCTTGTCATAAAAGATCTCATCACTCAGATGATGGACACCACATCTACCCTTAGATAAGATTCTAGACTCTGGCAGAAATCCTAATGATAAGAAGGTCTGGGATTTGAACGAGGTGAATCTTCGAATAACGCACCTAAGTTCATCAAAGGGAGGGTATGTCTAAGACCATAGCTGATCACAGGTATGAACAAGGACAGTCATCTAAGTCAGTTACAGAACAAGGGAAGGAGGTACGACCAGACTGCTGATACTGGCCTGGGCCAGATTAACTCATCAATCTCATTATTCAAGGTTCAAAAATAAGATTGTCAAAGTTAAATATTACACCCCTATTTGTCATACTATCAAACAAAAGGTCATACTCGGCCTGGAGTGTTATCTGTTTTACAGAGATCAAAGGAAGGAAAAATATCAGAAATAAGACTATTGCACCATTCATTAGACACGGTTTGGGTCAGGAAGTCAGAAGTTATCTGCTACCCCACCATTGTTCTGACTGCATCTACAACTGATGCAAGATGTATTTCGACAGTGGGTGTTTCCAGACATATGACAGGAAATGTTGAGTGTCTGATGGCTATTCAACCTAGCAGTGGAGCTGTAACTTATGGAGATGGAAAAAAAGGAAAATAGTTGGGAAAGGTATCCTGAATGTACCAGGTTTACCTCAATAGAAGAAGTCCTGCTAGTCAGTGGATTGAAAGCAAATCTAATTAGCATCAGCCAGTTGGGTGATCAAAAATGGAATGTGTGCTTCGATCGTAACTGTTGTAGAGTTTAGTGACAAAGCAAATCAACTAGTCATTGGAAGGAACTCGGTCCTCAGACAATTGTTATGTGTTGACAAATGAAACTACTTGTCATCTATCCAAAGCTGATGAATCAAAACTCTGGTATAGACGACTGGGTCACGTAAACTTCAGAGATATGGATAAGCTGATAAAAACTGGAAGCCAGTGAAAAGGCTGTACCTAATGATCAGAATAATCAATAAAAAATCTGTGGCGCATGTGCCTATTGGGAAACAAATCAGAACTCCACACAAAGCAGTAAGAGGCATCACCACTGAGAAATGCTTAGATCTTGTCCAAATAGACCTCATGGGTCCAACAGACTTCAAAGTATTGGGGGAAAGAAATACATATTTATGTGTGTAGATGATTTCTCTCGATACAGCTGGGTATAGTTTCTGAGATAAAAGACAGAAGTGTTGCTGGGCTGAAGCGTTCACACAGCTTGTCATACGATAAATAAGGTCTATCTTAGACCAGGAACAACCAAAACTCCATATGAGATCTGGAAGGAAAGAAGCCAAATCTGAAGTATTTTCATGTGTTTGGGACAAAGTGTTATGTGCTGGCTGATAGAGAACAAAGAGGGAAGTTCGAACCAAAGAGTGATGAGAGAATCTTCCTTAGATACTCTCCAAACAGTCGTGCCTACAGAGTCTACAAACAAGAGACTCAATCTGTGATGGAGTCGGTAAATGTGGTTATAGATGGACAGTCCAGAAGAATCAGTAGACTCAACAGTGACAGTGCCTCCTCTCAGTGACCCAACTGCCACTAATAGCAACAGCCAGCCCAAACCACAAGAATTGTCAGATGAATATCAAGAAAGTTCGGGAACAGGAGACGAACCTCATAAATGATACAGGAAAAGACAAACCCACCAGAACGCAGAAAAACCATCCATCAGATAACATTATAGGAGATCCATCAGATGGGATGAAGACCAGAAGCAGAATAAGAAATAATTTGACAGAAGTTTCTGGGTCTGCTTGCTATACCTAAAGATAGAACCCAGAAATGTTAAAGAAGCCCTTACAAGATGATCTGTGGATCACGACAATGCAGGGAGAGCTACATTAGTTTGAGCGGAATCATGTCTGGGATTTAGTTTCAAGACCTGATGGTGTCAACGTAATTGGAACGAAGTGGATCTTTAAAAATAAAACTGATAAAGCTGGGAATATAGCAAGGAACAAAGCTCGGTTAGTGGCTCAAGGTATACTCAGATTGAAGGGATTGACTATGATGAGACTTTTGCTCCTGTAGCTAGACTAGAGTCAATCAGGATCTTGTTGGCTGTCGCATGTATTTTGGATTCACATTATTTCAGATGGATGTCAAGACAGCATTCCTGAATGGATATCTCCACGAAGATATATATGTGGCTCAACCTAAAGGTTTCGAAGATCCAGAACATCCTTCATATGTTTATAAGCTTCGAAAAGCTCTCTATGGTCTCAAACAAACCCCACGGGCATGGTATGAACGACTAACACAATATCTGCTCCAGCATGGGTATAAACGAGGAAGTGTTGACAAAACCCTGTTTGTAAAAACTACTGGAAGTCATGTAACCATAGCCCAAAATCTATGTTGATGACATTGTGTTTGGATTAACCTTACAGAAATACACTGACGAGTTAGTAAAAGTGATGAAGGAAGAGTTTGAAATGTCCATGGTTGTCAAGTGACATACTTCCCTAGGTCTACAGGTCAAGCAAAGTCCTGAAGGATACTTTATTTCCCAAGAGAAGTATGCTTAAGAATCTAGTTAAAAAAAAATTGATCTAGAATCATGTAAATCATCCAGGACACCAATCTTCCACCTCCACAAAAGTATCGAAAGATGAAACTGGTGTATCAGTGGATAACACAATTTATCGCAGCTTGATCGCAGTCTGCTGTATCTAGCAGCCAGTCGACCACACATAATGTTCAATGTTGGAATTTGTGCAGGGTATCAATCTGGACCCAAAAGAAATCACACCTGATAGCTGCAAAACGCATTCTGAAATATGTTAAAGGAACGATGCAGTATGGCCTATGGTAATCCCAAAGACAGGAACTGAGTCTGGTTGCATACTGTGATGCCTGATTGGGCAGGAAATATTGATGATCGAAAAAGTACTTCTGGGGCGAGTTTCTTTGTTGTAAGAACTTAGTATCATGGCTAAGAAAGAAAAAGAAATTCAATCTCTCTAAGCACCGCAGAGGCATAATACATAGCTGCAGGTGGATGCTGTACTCAGTTGGTATGGATGAAACAGATGTTTCTGGATTATGGTCTTACTCATGGGATAATGACACTCTATGTGACAATGTCAGTGCTATTAATATCTCCAAGAATCCAGTTCAACATTCCAGAACGAAGCCATATTGACATCAGGCATCATTACATCAGAGACCTGGGTTGAATCCCAAGGAAATTGAACTAGAATACATTCAAAACTGACAAACAACTGGCGGGTATTCTGACTAAGCCACTAGACGCTAATCGTTTTGAAATTCTCATGTCTGCTCTGGGAATTTGTAGATTTGACTATCTTTAAAGACTCCTCTCTATTTCTGTTAAGTGGATTTTTTTGTCTTAATGATATCTTAAGATCGTAATCTTTTTTTTTTTCGAAATTCAAATTTCCTTGGGCTCCGTTTCCTTCCTAAAAAGAAGCTGTACCCTAGTGTCAATCAATCGTGGCAGCATGATATTTGACAAGCCACTTTGATTAGGGTTCATCACCCTTAAGTCTTTTTTATACCGGCCAAGATCAAAACATATCTTCAAGCATCTCAACACTCAAACCTTCTCTCTCTCCGCATACCTGCTTTGAGTGGGTTGTTCTTATCCTTCACAAAATTTTCAATGGCGGACCCTGTAAGAAATATCATCATCAGACTCGGAAGCAAGACACATTCTCCTGAGGTGGCTCTTAAGCACATTCAGACGCTATTGCAGTTTGCTATGAAGAAGAAACTCAAGCTTGATCCTCTCCTTCACGACGAGATTTTGGTGACTGTTATGTCCAACTACCCAGAGTTTTATGACGAATAGTCTGAAGATGATGCGACTGAACTACTTATGATGGTTTCCGAAACCAGTGATGAAGTTTCTCCAGTATCTATTCCAGAACCCTCGGATGGAAATCGGGTCGGGGGCATTCCTTCGATTCTTTGCACAACTAGCCCTAGAATCTGTTGAGGTCTCTCGACGGCGAGCGGAGTCCCAGCCTCTGTATCTCGAAGCTGCTCAGAAAGAGGCAAAACACAGACAGGAGATTCTTCAAAACAGGTCAAACGATTCTGAAACCTCTATTGAAATTTCACCGGATAAACCTGATGATTCTGCTACCCCATCTTGTGTGCCTGTTATTTCTGAAAATTTAAATGCTTTGGATTCTGAGAAGCCCCCTGTGAATGTTGATCCTACATCCCTGTCATTGAGTGAGTCTGTTGATGTGAAAACTGTTGTATTGCATGTGTGTGATAAGAAAGAAAAGTTCTCCGATGAGCCAAATAAACTGAGTTTAGTTGTTTACTCTTCTGATCATATTGCTCTGCCTTCGACTGAGATTGTTGATGACCCTAAAGAAATTTGCTCTGCCGATGACACTCCTGTCTTACCCTCTAATGTTGAAACTGTTGATCTATCAAGCCCCCACAAGTCTGAGCAAACAGGTGGAATCCCAGTCTACACTGCCACATCATTAGGTGAAAGTCTGGACCAGGTGCGACACTTTGCTGGACTACCATCTGCTTCAATTCCTCAACCATATCGAGTGATTCATCCCCCTGAATCCTCCAGCGAAGATGATAAAATACTAGCTGAAGTGTATGGATCTCAAGCACCTCCATATGATGTTCCAACTGTTGAGGCCACTACTCATCCTGACTCCACGACCTTCAAAATTCGAGAAATTTCGAATATTATTGGAAGCTCATGTGCAAATGTTTCTGATTCCAGTCACTCTGTGACTCCTGTTCAATCTCCAAGCAAAGACACAAGACGGTCTAAAAGGAATAATGTTCTGGTAAAGATTGTTGTTGAAACCGGTGATGACAGTGCTGATGTAGATCAGCCTGAGAAGAAAAGAAAGTCGAGTGAGGCTGTTAAGCCATAAGGAAATCCGCCAATTCAACAAGTGTTCAAGACTCTGCGATCTTCTGTTAAGCAAAAGGGGTCTATTGTTCAAGCTACTTCTATACCTGCACCATCTACCAGAAAAGGGAAACCATCCACAAGATCAAGAGGTCGAAGCATTACTCCTGAGGTTCAACCTATTGAAGAAATTGACCCATCTGTTTACAGGCCTCAGTTTGTATCTCCTGCTGCTGAGTCCAAATGGTCTACTATGGTTAGAAGGGACCTTATTGTTCAACGATATGTGGATGAGAACCAGCTGAACTCTGTTTGTGATATTCTACCTCTACTGAGTGAAGTCGGATTGTTGAAGACTGTCACGGACATCTGCCCATACTCTAAGCTTCTCACGTATGAATTCTATTGCAATCTCAATGACAAGATTGACATCCTAACTGGGCCACGACCGATGCAGATTTTCATCAGAGGAAGGTGGTACGTTTTTGGGCCGGACATGATCAATGAATACTATGGTTTGACGGTTGTGCAAGAAGACCCTTTCACTGATTGGAACTTGGTGGCAGAACGCTTACCGTTGGACCAGGCCAGAATCTTGGCCTACAGGAGACAAGGACTATCTGCAAATCTCGCATCTCACATCCCAATATGTGATTTTAACATCGCCTGGCCCTTCACAACTGGCTTCACATCCAGCCACATCAACACCGGTTGCAAAGCCTACTGGCAGGCCTCTTATTTCGAATTGGAACAAAGATCAAATTGATCTGGGAAAATGAGATTTACTCTCACATTCTTACCTTGATTCATCCACCGGGAAAGAAGGTAATACTACCCTTCCCAGATCTGATTTTATGCATTCTTACCACTCAGGGTCCTTGAGCCTATGCCCAGTGAAGTGATTAGTCCAACGCATGCTCTATACTGTTGATAAACGTCTGCTGACTGGAGATCAAATCGGGATGTTTTTCTTCATCATTTAAAGACTTATCCGAGTTTATTTATGTTTGCTTCCGCTAGGCTTTGATACCTGCAAAGTAGTCTGAACAGTGACAGACATCCATCCAAGTGCTTAACTGAGAAGCTCATAGCCTGTAATCCCTTCTGGCTACATCTATAATTACGGCAATTAAAGGGGGATGTGTAACACTTAGAAGGGAAGCTATGAGTTTGAGTCGCTTCTGCCTGACTGGGCTGTTAATTGATTGTATTGCATTTTAGGCACCTTCTTCATTGGTTATGTAGGTCTATAAACCTTTGATATTATAGGATCTTATGTTTTGTGTATTTTTGTGTTGTTTCTAATATATATGAGAAATCAGAGACTCAGTTACTACAGGTGAGGTTGCTTCTATACAGTGGTCATTGTGCAATAGGGTTGAACATATCAGTGTCTATATTTTGTCAACCTGTCATATTAAGTGCAGAGTTGCTTTTGCCAAGGATAATTAGCGCAAGGTAGGAGTTTGTTAGTGTTTTTAAATGTCAAGGAGAACCCCATCGGATTAGTTATTTGGCAATCATTATTCATGCTATGGCATAAATAATTATGATGAGGGTTATTTCAGATTTTTTTCGTCAGACTCCTAACATGAGTGACTAGTTGCTCTATCTGAGCAACTAAAGAAAAGGACTGAACAATTGAAAGATCTGCATTTAACGTGAAAGCTGATTTCTAAAAGTCTTCGCGGTATTTGAGAGTCAAAAACTTTAAGTTATGGAAGACGGATCAGCCGTATAATGTTCAGAAAGGTATGACCTATACCAATCTTCTGAAATTACAATATGTTTATGTAGTGTTCTCACATTACTACAACAAAAGATCATCAAGGAAAGAGTGTTATATATTGGACAATCTGATTAAGTCAAGACCGTACTCGAAGCGAACTAGGGTTACTACAAAGCTGAAAAATCAGCAAGAAACACTCCCTTTCTAGCTTTATTAAGACTATTATCGTAGTGTGTTTTCATAAAAGCATCTTATCAATATAAATTCATACTTAGATTCATGCAGGTTGTAACAAAGAATGATGAATTCTTGAAGACCAAGATCACTACTAAGCTTGTAAACGAATGGTTCACAACTGCAAGTATTTTGTTTTAGTAAGTACGTGATTATTATGTTATTTTTGATTAGTGTTTTATAGCTTAAAATTCACAGTTGTAGGACTAGAACTGAATAGAGCGATTTACAGCTGAAGGGTAGGCACTTTGCAGTCAGTAGGTGGCGTTCTCCATAAGTAGAATAGTAGTGATTTCTGTATAGACTGATTCGGTGGGTAATTTGGCATACGGCATCTACCAATCGATTCACAATTCCCCAGAAACCTTGTGTCCAGACTGGGATTTAGTACCTTGATTGTGGGGCGAACTTTTTGGGTAAGATAGTTGTGTATATTAATACTATAGCCTGGTTGTATCATGTTGGGTAGCTTTTTGTATTTTTGTAGTGATTGTGATCTGCCTATGGTGGAATTGGTCTACTCTCTTCAGAAGGTAATACACACTGTTAATGAACTGGGTAAATATTCTGTGTCATTGATTTTTTTGGGCTGTTATCTTTCTCTTACATCTTCTCCATGATCTTATGTTACGGTTAGACTGTTGCATTCTTTCTGGCGGCTGATATAATCAATCAGTTAATTACAATCGGTCGAGTACTTTATTTGACGTATTATGTCTATTTAATATCTATTCCTAATGAGTATAATTGCATAAATTACAGGTCATGTTACAACTATTATTCTTACTTTGTTAATTGTTTTACGTATCCCACAAAAGTACTTGGGATGGGGTATGTTACCTATGATCTTCTTATGATAACCCGTACCTGGTGTGGATAAGATGTATGTTCATAGTACTGATGGATTAAAAGTATGTCGTGAGTGAACTCCACGAATGCAATTAATATGATGTAACTCTTATCAGGATGAATGATTACGGCGGATTGACAGCAGATCTAGGGCCGCAGATTACGCATAGCTTCTCCCCAGTTCATGTATTTATGTCCATGTTGCTGATCCTAGTTGCTAGACCTTTGAGACCTATCTAGCATAGCATGTCGAACAAGATAGCAGATAAGGGCCAAGTGAGCACTTCATACCTTCAGTTTGAGTGAACAGTGGATAACAGCCCCATGACATTGGATCCATTATGATATATATCATACATCAGATTTCTCTTTAGACTATCCGTTTGTTAGTATGATTAATAGATTGTGTTATATAAGGCATGTTTTAAGGCTATTATTTATTAAGCAAAGTAGTAAGTATAAAGGGTGCGTCAGTTGAGCAACATGTATACTCTCAAAAAATTGTAACATGCATTATTAACATATCCCCATCAGTGAACATTGAAGAAGGAAGATGATTAACTTTATGTAGATGTAATAAATAAGCAATCTTATGGTTGAACTTATTTGTAAATTGTACGTTGTTGATCAATTAGAAGTATCCCTTTCATTGTGAGATGATTATTGATTTTCAGTGCGCATTTTGTGTAACATGGAAGAGAGTATATGGTTCCGGGTGCGGATACCTATGATCGGTCAGAGTACATCGGTCTGATCAAAGTTAAGTCTATTTAGCTGATTGATTCCGATTATAAGCATAGTAGACGACGATCCCAATAAGATGGAGCTCCTTGTGTTTGATGAATGGAGTTTTCTTTGTAGAAATGAAGAGAACTAGGGTCACGTAACCGAAGAAAGGGAACGATATGGGGAATCACAGTGCCCAAGGGCAAGTAAAGAGTGCGTAATCGGGATGAGAGCAACCATGGAAGAGGTAGAAGTTTGTTCCCCAGAGACACTTGTCAAGCTCTTCCCAACACCAGCTGATCGTAACATGATTTCAGGGGTTAGACAACAAAGAAGTGATAAACCAAAGGTTAGGATGGAGGAAAGACGGATGTAATTGGAAGAAGAAACGAAGAGCAATTGAGGCGCAACAGATACAAATTGGAGAGCTCTGGGAGCAACTTAGTTGAATTCATCCACATCCGCCCCCGGATTGATGTTGAGAAGTGTGCTTTTATTTATCTTGCGTTTTTTTTACTTTATTTGTGGCCCCCTTCTCTACAGTGTAGCAACCGCAAGGCGTTCCCTTGAAATCTTTGCCCGGTGATCCTTACCACAGTCTTCTAGACTTGCTTTCCTAAGCGTCGTGGGCTTATTGAGGAGTGTCCCTTACGTTGAAATCATTCCTTGTCCTTTTTAAGTTAGGGCATCACTTCCATCGGTCTTCGTTCGCTTGTTTAATAGTCAAGGCTTTCCTAGCCTAAAAGTTAAGCCCAGTTAACAATTTCTCAAATTTGGTTCGTTCCTTAGGTGACTCCTGCCAAGTGAAGGAATTCTTCATACATAGGCCGCTCTTACGTGTGCGGATAAAGCCATTCCCCGTGTCTTATCCTTCCAACGCTCCCTAGGTTGAACCTGGTCTCGCTGCAGGGTGGGCCTTCATGTACACACCATAGGTCAGCCTCTGTGCCAAAGTAAAACGATGCCAACGTCGACCGACGTTCTTTCCTGGCAACCACTACTTCGAAATCTTATCGTACATCCGGATCCATTCCTCAAGTATTCGGGTTTAATCCCCCAACAAAGATAAGGAGGACGATGACTTCGACAGCCTGACGAGCTACATCACGATTCCTTTGGGCGGGATGGTTGTTGTTGAGGAGATTTGAGGGATATTGTTGCTCATTGCCAAGGCGATCTAAGATCAACTGATGCAAGTTTCTGGGCTAACTGTTCGGTTAGTAAGGTGTCTCAGGCGTCTTCACGGTTCTTTGTGACTAAGTTTGTTGAGTTACATTTGATTATCATTAGGATCTTTGTCTATATTTTGTGAATACAACAGATTTGTATGTATGTTTGGCTATTCTTCAAAGGAATATTTGTGTTTTTTAAAGATGTTTTCTGAATCTATCTATTGAGCTTGAAAGTAGTTTTCTCAAACATGTTATAAAGCCTAAAGAATCAAGCCTGTTTCATCTCCAATGTTTAAAATCAGATTTAGATCTTAAGTTTTTTTAGCTGAAACAAATTAAAAATAATTTACAGAGTTAGTTCTTATTGACTAAGTTGTGCAAATGAATATGATAGATAAAGTTAGGGTCGGTGAAGCTGCCTAGAAAATGGATATGAAGAGGGTGGCTATGGAACTTCAATCGATGGGGCCATCAGATAAAGATACTTCGATGAACTATAATGCTACTCCAAGACGTGAGATTTGCTTTCAGAATTCATCAGGTTTGTATTACATACTACTTTCATAACCTGTCTTCTTGAGTGCAGCATATAAACGGTAATGTCTGATGATTACAATGTTTATCACATAGCTTGTGGATCATTATTATATTATTAATTATCATATATATATATATATTATATATAATCTAAAATATATATATATAAATAATATATATATAAATATTATATATATAGTGAAAGTTCTCGTGCGGTTGAATGCTTCCCGTGCGGTTGTGGGGTGATTAATGTGCGTGAGAATTGTACTAATGCGTGATGTGTGTCTAATGTGCCTGAGATTTGTATAATTGCGTGAATGTGTAATAATGCAGCATAAAATATGGAGGTCAGCTTCTTCCCCATCCCCAGTTAGCATTGCCCCCTCCCTGATGATGATGATGCGGAGGCGGGCTATGGTGGTTAAGAATTATGGGAATAATACAACAGAAATCCACCTTAGCTGGCTGTGCAAATTTTTTCTATGCGTGCGTCATGTAATAAACATTCGACTGCTCTGAAGGTAGCTGATAATCCAGATCCATGGCCAAATTGAAGGAAGAAAGTAACCAAGAAGCTTGGCGTTAATGTGTGTGAGTTTCTGGTTGTGCTTCCTTCTGAGCTCGTATTCTAAATATTCA
>VALG01008344.1:16158-35657 GCA_009835305.1 Ipomoea purpurea | reverse complement strand
TCAAGACCTCCTATCATCATCAATCACCTCATGGAATCAAAACCAATGTACAAATGATCAAGATAGAACTGGATCAGCAAAACAAAGTAGGGGGAAAGATCGCTAAAGGGAATATAGCTACGAATAATAGGTTTTGTTGAGACATCGGTGTTAACTTCTTAGCTTTAATTAAGCCTTGGCATGAGGTCTTTCTTTAAGCTTTCTTCTTATCTTGATTCTCCTAAGGGAATCTTGGAAGCTTTGGTGTGAGAATTATTGTGGTGGGGTTAGGTGCCTTTTATGTCCCTATTTATTATGCTAGAGTCGCTAATTAGGTCTAATATTATAGGGCGTCTAATTCTAGTTCTCTAGGGCTAGGGGGTTGGGTTTATGGGAGGGCACGGACAATGCGGTTGGGCCCCTTTTTTTCCAAATTTAAAAAATTAAGTACTTTAATTCTTTCTTGCTATTGGTTAGATGTTATAGATTTAGGTTTAAAGGTGGTGTACATAGCATTCCAAAATATTCTACTTGCATAGCATCCATATTGATCTTTAGATATAAAATATATCAGCATAAAAATTTTAAAATATACAGTTCAATACACACAAATGGAACAATTCATTTTATTGCAATAATAAAATGTCTCACAAGGATGAACATACATTTAATTCAAAAAATAAATAGAAAATAAATTGGAACAAGATGTCTTATTTCATATCCATATTATCTTCAACTTGGTGCCTGTTCCATTTTCCAACCGCTCCCTCCAAAAGGGTGTCCATAGCGCACAGGGGTACCTCGGTTTACCTCACCGTCCAACCATCCATCCATGTTTAAACATGGCGAGTGCCTAACTTTTCCAGGGTGAACGGTTTGCTTCATAGACATTTCTTTTCTTCTCTTCATAACTCATGAGCTAACTTCCTTGCCTTTCGTGATTATCGTTGAAGCCATTGGTCACACTACAATAGTCCTCAGACCATGTAATTACACATCATAGGGATCCTCTGGCTTTAGCCAATCACCAGTGAACAAGAGGACTAAGTGGGTGCCACCAAGCACAGGTCTACTGTTCGTACAAAGTCTCCGAGCACCATCGTCGTGCTTCTACAGATCCATGGAAATAATTTCTACGTCTACCATCAACTGCATCACGGAATGCAACATCGTTGCGTTCCGACATTTTGAATGTGCACCATTCACATTTCACGGATCAACACTGGGAACATCGACTTGTCCTTATCAAAAGTATAAGGTTTAAGATTGTTGTGATACTACCAAAACTATTTATACCCTAAAATATATTTATATAGATATCAACAATATATATATTAATACTTATTGATTATATATCCGAAAGAATATATTAGCACAATCTATAATATATATATATATAATATATATATATAACAAATAACGGCACCCAATGATTAATATAGGTAATTCTAAAAAAGATTATATAATCAACCAAAATGACTATTGTTAGTGTTTTATTTGTTAAAAACCCCCAGGACTTATAATTGGAAATATTATTATGGCATACTAAGATAGAATTAGCTTACTGTCAGTTTTGTCTACAGAGATTGATCAATCAGACACAACAACAAAGGGACTGACAGTCTACACTGAAGACTGTTTTAGGAAGCTGATTTCTTTAAGGCTGTATGCGGTATATAGAAGACATGTTTGGAAAGAAGATCAGCGGTATATTTCTGGAAAGGTATGGACTGCATCTTCAGATTAATTTATTCAAATAATCCTACCATCCTACATCAAAGATACTCTGATGGGAGTGTTTATTGACTGGAACTATATAACTCGTTATTCGGACGAGAATTAGGTTATCGCTTTTTGAATAGAAGAAACACCTATGATTTTATGAGAACTCATCTGTGATCTGCACCTTCTCACACAATATGTTAGGTGATTTGATGAGAACATGAGAAGGATCCTTTTGCTTAACGAAAGGCACTACGATCAACAGTTTGGAACAATTGAGCAGAGCGTCACTGAGAGTGGATGCATTCAAGTTGGCTCTCCAAGAGAAGGATTTCTTTGATTCTGGATGCAATGGACTCCATCTTCACAATCTACTAACTGTTAACACTTTGTACATACTTGTCTGGGACTTGGTGAGATTGTTATTCTGACTTGTACTTGATTATGTTTAGTGGTGGACCTATGTGCTTCGCACCCTCGACGTATATCCCACTGTAGTCGAACTGGGTAAACATTTTGAGTGTATTGTGTGTTGGTATATCTTTTCTTTATCTTTTTCTGATGCTATCTTACTGACGACTTCGTCGAAAGTCAGCCTATTCATCGACTATAATACCGAACACTGATAAGAATGAGGAATCAATTACATGGTATCCGAGCTTTTAAGCTACTATACTTGATTCCTTACGGAGGATTTATTTGCATTATCTCTTTCTTGTTTGAATGTCTTTGTGGTTCGTTGCGTTTTTCTGTGTCAGGTGGGCATATGAAACTCAGCAAATTGTTCACAGCTTCCTTTCTGGAAGCGTATGAGATATACCTTCTAAGCCCAAGGACAGGGTTTGTCGAACGTTAATCTAGTGGAGTAAACCAACGATTCAGAATACTGTGGACACTGGAGAAAAACCATTGAACCTGGACAGAAGATGAATGAATGCCTCTGATCTGAACACAAGCTTTTTGAACTCTATTGTGGATCCCTGCATGACCTGTTTTACATTGTCACGGGAAAAACCAGCGAGTATTAGAACCTGGAAACTAGTTTGAGCACTAGTGATGTCAAGCAGCAAAGCTACAGTGGACGTCAGTATTCCGAGAGCCCGAATGAAGAAGAGGAACTCTTCAGTCTTTCACAGTCGGTATAATCTAATATAGAGCTCTATCTTGGGATACCTTTTACAGAGTAGAGGTTGTAAAAAAGATCTTTGATCTTTACCCAAAGCTTCGAATGAATAAAGCGATTCAGGAAACACAGGATGGGAAAAGAAAGTGTAAGAACTCTTGGATTTACACAGCATAACGAACTGAAGTTTCTTGCTTATGTGTCTTTGTTTCCCAACAGAAAGGCAGTAAGTAGCCTTGTGGCCGAACTGCGAGGAAATTTGGAGAACGAGACATGAATGATAAAGCCTGGTCCTCCCAAGAACTTCAAGAAAATTCTGAAAGCTCAACAAAAAGTCAAGGACAATCTACCAAGTCACAATAAAATGTACACTCCTCATACTCAGAAACTGAACGCATGTTCCCAATATCACCAGACGGTCGACAAGGCAAAACGAACAGTTCCTCAATCAGGAAAGTCTCTCAACGACTCAGTGAAGTAGAGAATGTGAAGGTTGGCAAATACAGCGAATGCAACGTATCTAAAGAAGAAAGTTATGTTGTCGCTACGCTAATGATATAGAGAAGGAAACACAAATGATATAATGAAAGAGAAATTGTGTCTTTAACTACAAAGAAGCGTCATATGTAAGATCCGATGAAGAGCCATAAATCTACAGATGTTTGAGAGATACATACTCAGCTGAATGGAATTTGCAAACTTGTTGAATTGGGAACAACCGTGAAGTCAAAGAATCTAATGAAGAATGAGTAAAGGATGATCTTCCTGAAGACTGAACACAATCTTCTTAAAAAGAACCTTATAAAACAGATAAGAGTTCGAGAAAGAAACTGAAAAAGAATGAGATTTGAGAAGACATCAAGAGATGGATCCCCTAACTTTAAAATTCGGATTCTGGCGAAATCCAAATGATAAACAGGTTTGGATTTGGCGAGGGAACTTCCGAGGTGCCTGTGTTCCTTCAAGAAGGTTTGTCATTCCGAAATCTGTTTAAGCTATGAACAACGTAGCCTACCAAATCAGTTCAGGAAAGTTATGAGAGGAAAGGGATATAATCCAAACAGCAGGCATTAACCTCGCAGATGCTCCTCATCTAAGTACTCAAGGTTCAAAAATAAGTTCGTCTAGTAGACAATATACTCTACTTCTTACGTCACAAAAGGGACACCCGACGAGTGTTACTTCTTCGACAGGATCAAAGATGAAAATACAAAAAATATTAACTTTCACAAGACAGGTCTGTAGAAAGTCAAAGTGATATATTACCGCACACGACTTTACCTGATAAGCTTAAGCAAGGTGGATTATTCGAGTAGCTTGTTCCGGCTCATGACAGGGATTGAATGCTCATGTACATCCACTAGAGTGGTCTTTACGTATGGAGATGGCAAAAAGTAAAATAATGGCAGTACACTGAATGTACAGGTTTCTCACTGGAAAGTAGTTGGTCCGTAATTGGAAGACTAATTTGATATAGTAAGAGTCAGTTGTGTATCAAAACGGAATGTGTGCTTCAATCGTAATTGTGCAGGTCAGTAAACAAGATCAGTGTAGTCATGGAGACCCATCTCAGACAGCTGATTGTTGAAATGAAATTGCGATTTGTCAAACTCTGAGAATCAACTCTGGCACAGGCGATGGTCGCACTAAATCAGAGACAGGATAAATTATCAAACAGACGCTGTGAGGGAGTTCTAAGCTCATAATAGTCCAGGGAAGTGTGGTGCTGTGCCATTAAACAAACAGAATTGCCCACAAAGCTGGAAGTAATCACAACTGAGGTGCTAGACTGGTTCACTAGACCATGGGCAACACAGATTGAAGCATTGGAGGAAAGAATATATATTTGCATGCAGAGATTTCCCGTACGCGGGTATACTTCAAAGAAACATCTGAAGCCTTCAAAAACGTTGCAGCCCCTTTAAAACTTTGTGCATCCCGGGTTCAAAAAAGAGAAGATGAGCGCTCTAATCAAAATTCGAGACTGGAAGTGTCATGAAGGATTTGAAAACTTCTCTTCAGCTTCTGTTCAAAAAACGGGATTATCCCCTGATTCTCAGCTCCCAGGGGGGAAAACCCCCCCCCCGCAAACTCAACAAATGGTTGTGGTGGAAAGAAAAAACTGGACTTTACAGGAAATGGCTTAGGGTCATGTTACATGCTTCTCATCTACCAAGCGCTTCTGGGCTGAAGTAGATTCACAGCCGTGTCATACATTGAATAGAGTCTATCTTAGACTGGGTTGACGAAAACATCCTATGAGATCTGGAGGGAAGAAACCTAACCTGAAGTATCTTTCATGTCTTTGGAACTAAGTTGCTATGTGCTGATTGACAGAGACAAAGGAATTGGAATTCGACCAAAGAGTGCTGGAGCATCTTTCTTGGTTACTCTCAAATAGTCGAGCTTACAGATATACAACAAGAGACTTCAATTTGTGATGGAATCTGTAAATGTGGTTATAGAGACAACCAGCTGAGTTAGTGGAAGCATCAGTATCTGCTCCTGACCACAATGTCCTATCAGAGAAGTGAGTCTGCCGATGACACATTCAGGCCCAAAACATTAGAATCCTACAGATGATGATCAAGAAGGGGTCTGATCAAGAGAGCATTCATCCTGAAGATACAAGCAAAGACAAACCTATCGAATTCAGAAAATATTCCATCAGGCAAACATTGGGAGATTGACAGACAGAATGAAGACAGAAGCAATAAGAAATAACCTTATAAGAGATATCTGGGTTCTGCATGTTATATCCTCAAAGATTGAACAAAAACGTCAAAGAAGCGTTACACGGATGATCTGTGATCAAGGCAATCGCAAGAGGAACTACACAGTTTGCGAATCATGTTTGGGATCTAGTATCCAAGACCTAATGTGTCATATAATTGGAACAGAGTGATCTTTAACAATAAAACAGATGAAGCTGGAAATATTGCAAGAAACAAAGCTCGTTAGTGGCGCAAGGGTAACTCAGATAGAAGGGATTGACTATGATGAGACGTTTGCTCCTGTAGCGAGACTCGAGTCAATCAGGATTCTGTTGGCTGTAGCATGTATTCTGGGATTCCATTGTTTCAGATGGATGTTAAGACAGCATTCTTGAATGTCTATCTGCGGAAGATATCTATGTGGCTCAACCTAAAGTTTTCGAAGATCCAGACCATCCATCATATGTCTACAAGCTTCGAAAAGCTCTTATGGTCTCAAACAAGCCCCATGGGCATGGTATGAACGACTGACACAGTATCTGCTACAGCATGGGTATAAAACGAGAAATGTCGACAAAACCTTGTTCGTAAAAACTACTGGAAGTCATGTAACCATTTCTCAAATCTATGTTGATGACATTGTGTTTGGGTCAACCTTAGAATCACTGATGAGTTAGTGAAAGTCATGAAGGAAGAATTTGGATGTCCATGGGTTTGTCAACTGACGTATTTTCTAGGACTGCAAGTTAAGCAAAGTCCTGAAGGCTAATTTATCTCACAAGAAAGTATGCTAAGAATCTAGTCAAGAAGTTTGATCTGGAATCATGGAAACCATCCAGGACACCAATCTCCACCTCCACAAAAGTATCAAAAGATGAAACCGTGTATCAGTGGATAACACAGTCTATCGAAGTCTAATAGGAAGTCTGTTGTACCTAACGTCAGTCGACCAGACATAATGTTCAGTGTTGGAATTTGTGCAAGGTATCAATCTGATCGAAAGATCACACTTGATAGCTGCAAAACGCATTCTGAAAATGTAAAGGGAACGATGCAATATGGTCTATGGTATTCCAAGGACATGAACTGAGTCTGGTTGCATAATGTGATGCTGATTGGGCAGGAAATATTGATGATCGAAAGAGTACATCTGGTGGATCTTCTTTGTGTAAGAATTGGTATCGGGGCTGAGTAAGAAACAAAATTCAATTTCCTTAAGTACTGCAGAGGCAGAATATATAGCTGCTGGTGATGTCGTACTCAGTTAGTATGGATGAAACAGATACTTTTGGATTATGGTCTTACTCAAGGGTTTATGACACTATACTGTGACAATGTCAGTGTATCAACATCTCAAAGAATCCAGTTCAACATTCCAGAACGAAGCATATTGATATTAGGCATCATTAACATCAGAGACCTGGTTGAATCTAAGGAGATTGAATTGGAATATATTCAAACTGACAAACAACTGGCTGATATTTGACCAAGCCTCTAGAGAAAATCGCTTTGAGATTCTCAGGTCTGCTCTGGGAATTTGCAGGATGACTAATAAGGCAGTGGTCATTCAAAGGGGAGTGAAGGTTAATCATACGGTCAGTCTTAGATTTACTTCCTTTTAAAACTCCTTTCTATTTGTTAAGTGGATTCTATAACCTAATATATCTTAAAGATCCTAATCCTTTTCAAATTTCAAATTTCCTTGGCATCCGTTTCTTGCCTAAAAAGAAGGCATACCGTTGTGTCAATCACATCGCCTCTGCATGTTATTTGACAAGCCGCATTGATTAGGGTTCATCACCCTTAGGATTATTTTGTTACCGGGCCAATCTTGATAGAAGAATATCTACGAGATCTCTTACACTCAGTCTTTCTCTCTCTCTCTGCATCTCGCCTTCCTTGAATTTCTCCACCTCTCACAGAATCTCTAATGCGGACCCTGTAGGAATAATCATCATCAAACTTGGTATAAGACACATTCTCCAGAGGGTGGCCTTTAAACATATTCAGACATTATTGCAGTTGCGATGAAGAAGAAACTCAAACTTGACCCTCTTCTTCGCAATGAGATATTGGTGACTGTTATGACGAACTACCCAGATTTTATGCTGAATGGTCTGAAGACGATACAGTGAACTATTGATGTTAGTTTCTGAAGCAGTGATAAGGTTTCTCCAGCTTCTATACCTGAACCTTCGGACGGAAATCGGGCCAGGGCATTTCTCCGATATTTGCACAACGAGCCCTAGAGTCTGCTGCGGTCTCTCGACGGCGAGCAGAATCGCAGCCCTGTATCTCCAAGCTACTCAAGATGAAACAAAACACAGACTGGAGATCCTCCGTAACAAATCAAACAATTTTGATTCCCCTATTGAAATTTCACCGGATAAATCTGATGATTCTGTGTCTAATGCCTACTCCGTCTTGTGTGCCTGTCGATACTGAAAATTTATTTGCTTTAAACTCTGAGAAACCCCATGTATCTGTTGATCCTTCGTCTATACCTTTGGGTGAGTCTGATTGTGTGAAAAGTGGAGTCTTTCATGTGTCTGATGAGAAAGAAAAACCAACTGATGAGCCCAATAATCTGAGTCTGGTTGTGTTCTCTGCTGATAATATTGTTCTGTCCCCTGCTGTGATTGCTGATGATCCTAAAGAAATTTGTCCTGCTGATGATTCTTCTGCTTTACCTGCTAATGTTGAGCCTGTTGATCTCTCAAGCCCCCATAAGTCTGAGAAAAAAGGGTGGAATCCCAGTCTACACTTCCACATCGTTAGGTGAAAGCATGGAACATGTGCGCACACTTTGCTGGCTTACCTTCTGCTTCCATCCCAACAACCATACTGAGTGATTCACCCATCTGAATCCTCGAGTGAAGATGACAAAATTCTGGCTGAAGTTTATGGTACTCAAGCACCTACATCTGAGATTCCAACTGTTGAGGCCACTGCTCATCCTGATCCACCACTTTCAAAATACGAGAGGTCACTAATCTGCTTGGTGGTTCTTTCTGCTCATGTGTCTGATTCTAGTCACTCTGTGTCTCCTGTACACTCCCATCCAAGGAGACAAGAAGGTCGAAGAGAAAGAATATACCTGTGAAAGGTTGTGTTGAGTCTGGTGATGACACTGCGGATACAGATCAACTTAAGAAGAAAAAAGTCTAGTGACCCTGTTCAACAAGTGTTTAAGACCTTACGGTCTTCTGTTAAGCCAAAGGGTTCTGTTGCCTGCTCAAACTACTGTCGTTCCACCAATCTTCTTCCAGAAAAGGAAACCTGCAACTCGTGCCAGAGGTCGGAGTGTTACGCCTGAAGTTCAAGCTGTTGAAAGCCCTGACACGTCCATTTATAGGCCTCAGTTTGTTTCTCCTATTGCTCAAGACAAGTGGGTCTACCATGGTCAGAAGAGATCTGATTGTCCAAAGATCTGTTGATGAAAACCAGATGAATTCGTTCTATGATGTTCTGCCTTTGGCTGAAAGAAGTAGGTCTGTTGAAGACTGTCACTGCCATTTGTCCTTATTCAAAGCTGCTCACCTACGAATTTTTGTAATCTCAATGATGAGGTGGACAATTTGGGTCTGGAGGTGCGTCCAATGCCAGATTTTCATTTCGTGGGAAATGGTATGTGATTTGGCCTGACATGATTAAACGAGTACATATGACCTGCCAAGGAGTCCAAGGAGGAGGTTATCACTGACTGAGATGCAGTGGCCAAAACGTACTAACTAGTGGACAAGCTGACAGATGGCCTACTGGTGATAAGGATCATCCGTACCTAGCTCTCAGCTCACTCCACAGTATGTGATTCTTCATCGTCTTGCTCTGCATAACTGGCTCCCTCTTTTATTCATCTCGGCAATAGAAACTGGCAACTCCTAATTCGAATGGAAACCAATAAGCTTTTTATTGGGTTATTGTATCTATCTCCACATTCTGTCTCTCTGATTCACCCCAAAGAACAAAAGGTAGACTGCCCTTTCCTAAACGGTGAATTCTAACATGTCTCAGGGGCCTTGAGCCTATGGCGAGTGAGGTGATCAGTGCTGACGCTTTTCCTACACGTTGACCGACGACTATTGGTCTGGAGATCATATCTGTGATGTTACACCGGTGAATGCCCCCTCCATTCTGGAGGCTGATACAGTGGGGATGCTCGGCCGGCATGCACGCGAATCTCCAAATCTCCATCCAATTTGAAGGCAAGAGTTTGCTAAGCTTGAGACAGGTTATTGCATAATCGCTAAACAGCTGACAGGGGCTCGTACGGAATTGAGCCGAGTCTGTTCTACTTCGTTTAAGCCTGACTGAGGCCCGCTGCGCTGATCCTGTGAAGTACCCTGACAGTGAGACTCCCTCCAAACGTTGACATGGCTTTGGTCTCTCTTTTGGCCAAAAAGGGGGAAATATGAACTCAGGGGAGTTGTTTGCGTTTGTGTACCTGTTCTGCCCTGGCTGGGGCGTTGACTTTTTGTGATGGCGATCTTTTTTGAAGAAATGTTTTTCTTTTGTTCTTGATCCAGCATGACTGTATGCTGTGTTTTTTATCTACTGCTATGTAATCGGAATATTGTGTATGTTTTGTTTTTTGATATCCTATCTTAGTTCTTTTACAGTTTTATATCTTCTTTTAATAGTCGATGTTTTGCCAAATAATAGCCAAAGGGGGAGTTTGTTAGTGGTTTTATTTGTTCAAAAAACCCATAACTTATAAAATTCCGGCCAAAGGCAAGCGATCTAGGATGTCTAGGTTTATAAGACCACATCCTTATTGGGACAGTTTTAAGAATGTGATTACGAGATTCCTATAGCACACTCTTTTACCGGTGGCACAGTGAATTTGCATGAGACTGATATCTCAATCAAGATTCCTACACTAAACGGAAGAAACCCCAGGCACAGGTAGAGAAACCCAATGTATCTGAGTACTGAAATGATTTGTTTTAGATTGGATAGCTCTTGATTTTCTCATTCACAAGGCTGAACATTGCCCATATCTTCTTGTTAACCCTCTGTTAAAAGGTGGTTAAAATTGGAGGACAAAAAGCGTAGAAACTCAAATTATTTATAACAGTTTCTTCTTGCAATATATATATTGCATAGTTGAAAACCCATCACAAAAAAAAGATATCGATTCAGCCCATCGCAACAATTAATTTTTTTACTAGTTCTAAATTGTCTCATTTTTCTTTCGGTAGGATGAAGATATTTTTGTAAGGACAACCGGAATCCTCTATATGAAACCTATAACTATTCCATGCTCCATGACGGATATCATCAGCTCCACAGACACATCATTGGAAAAACTAATAGACGATTCTACATGTCTGTCATCACTGCTCAATCTACAATCAAAGATATCCTATGGCAGAGTTTATTGACTGGATGGAACTATAAACTCTTATTCAACGAGAACTAGGGTTACGCTTTTGGGACAGAGAAGAACACTCCATATGATTTATGAGATCTCATCTTTGATTAGACTTCACCTTCTCAACACAATATGTGTATGGTGATTATGATGAAGAACATAAGAAGGATTCCTGTTTGCTTAAACGAAAAGACACTACGATCACACAGTTGTGGGAACAACTGAACAGAGCGTCCCTGAAGTGGACTGCATCAGAGTTGCTCTCCAAGTGAAGGGATTTCATTGGATTTCTGGATGCAGGGCTCTTCATCTTCAAACAATCCACTAAACCTGTGTAGACTGGGTACGTACCTTGTGTGGGGCACTTGGGTGAGATTATTATTTCTCTACCTTTGTACATTGGATTATGATTTAGTGGATGGACGCCTATGTGATCGTCCCCCAGACGTAGATACACACTGTATCGAACTGGGTAAACATTTTGAGTGTTGTTGTGTGTCGGTATCTCTTTCTTTTATCTTTTCCATGATCTATCTTACTGACTGACTTCATCGAAAAATCAGTCAGTCTATTTCATCAGACTATTAATCCAGTAAACTTGATTAAGAATGAGGAAATTCAAAATTACACTTATAATCCTTAGATTATAACTCCAATCAACAAGAAAGAAGAAAGGATTTTTGCTTAGAGCATAATCCAAAACAAGAAAGAAGGAGAATGAAGAAAGAGAAGTACGAGTTAGGCGATGTGCCTTTCTTTCCTTAAAACCTTATTTGTCACCTCCCAATAGTGCTAGGAGCGTTGTGACCTAGGTTTCCCAAGATAAAACGTACAACGGTTGGATGTTTGAGCACCCAAACGAACGAACCTGGCGAACTAGAGCACGGGCAGAACCACAGCTTCAAGAATGGAGTAGGGAGCAGAGATTTTGGAGCTGGGAAAACAATATTTTCTGTGTTGTGTGTGTTGTTCTCAATTTGTAGTTCTCAAACTACTTTCTTATTTTTGCTTGTGCATAAAACTGCTGCTCCTAAACAAGTTTATATAGGAGATTGATACTAGATAGCATTGAATTGACATTTATTCTGATATTTAAAATCAGATAAAAACTAACGATTCTGGTTGACGAACCAGAATCTCGTGCCCAGCCCCTGGTGAGCTCAAGCTTGAATCAAGCCTTTTCGATCTCCGTTTCTAGTTGGGAATTTGATTTGCACCCCCCCCCCCCACCCCGCGCGGAGAGAGCTTCTATGTGCTATACAATTCTACAAGCTCCAAAAGAGCTCTTGTATTAAAAGGGGGGTCAAATCCCTCTTTCTAAACCAATGTTGGACAAAAGCTAACTTTTTCCCTTCATTTTCCAACTCAAATGAGTCTACTTTGAGATCAATATCTCATTCACCCATTATCCGTTTTGAACGTACAATATATCAATCTCCTTCGTCTCACTACCAAAGAACCCGAATCCACTTTGACCAGACCCAAATCGGAAGTGAAATCCCCCACTGATAATTGTACCACAAAATAGCCACTTAAAATGCTTTTTTAATGCTATTTTTCCAACAATAAAAAACCCCTATCAATGAGATAAAATTAAGCATAAAGGGAACACACTCTTCACACCAGTTTGCCAAGCATGCAACCAATTTGGGTTCATGAAGGAGTATTTTTTGGGTGAAGTTGGAATGTGAAGTGTACGGTTAAATGATAAGACGTGAAACGTCCTGAGTGTCGTTCTCTCGTGGATGACAACTTGGAGTGGTAATGTGCCGAGTTTATCTAAGAAAGGTCCTAACGAGAAACTACTAATACGAAAATATACATGATAGCAAAGTAGGAACAACAAGGAATACAACACTAAGCAAGAAAATTCACAAAATGAAACAAGAAGCCCGAGTGCGGGCTTTGCTCTTATGCATTAGTCTATGAAGGCGGATTTGAAAGGTGTAACTTGTGGCCACTATTGGAGGCGTCTTGCAAATGCTAGGTTGATTCGTACCTAGCCTCTTAGACCAATAGAATTGGCTAAGGCATTTCGTCGAACACGTCGCCTACGTCTTCTCCCGGGCCTTGCCCTCTCGGATCGAAGGACGGGGAAGGTAGAAAACTAAGACTCCGAGGAGTGATCATATTTCACTGCAAAAAATATCCAAATTGAGAGATTTTTGAACTGGTGAAAAGATAATTCAAAGGGCTATAATCTTCATGAAGACCACAGAGCCATATACAGATGTCATGAAAGTTAAAAGTGGCATGGAAGGCAACGATATCTCATTTTCCTCAATAATATTTATAATATATTATGCTATCACCTTGAAGGAAAATTATTATGCAAGTGTGGATGACAAGTGGAATGAAAATTAGACCAAAGGATGGCAAATCAAGGATGAGATATTATATTTTACTATTCAAATTATTAGGTTAAGACAATGCATTTTATACCCTAAATTTATGTTTATTTACAAGATTAACCATAAAACTCCCACCTATTAAATAGTCATATGCATCAGGACAGTTTTCGAGTGGTTCAATTTTTATCCTGTTCCAATCCGTCTTTTGGTTAGAAGGTAATCCATTCGGATTTTGATATTTCAGGTTCGGTCGTTTTGTTATCAGATTTCGGTTATATTCGAATTTATTAAAAAAAAAAAAAAAACTAAAATACTTAGTGAACTGTAAACTTTGTTGGTGATAATGAACCAAAATCGATTCAATATCGCAAAATAATATTTATATGTACACACACGAAAGTATATAGAATATTATTCGATATATATCCGAAATATATATATATACACACCAATATATATTAAAACGGACCCAAAGGTTATATATACATATATATCTACGAAAAAGATATACCAATATATATCAACCAAAAATTAGAACTAATAATCCTCATATTATAAATCCAATCCAACGACAAAACAAATAGAGAGAGGATTTTTGCTGCTTAGAAGCATAATCCAAACCGAAAAAAAATGAAGATTGGCTCGTGTTTGGGTATAGGATTTTTAGCGCGAGTCAAGAGATCACTATTTCCTTAAAACCCTTATTTGCCACCTCCCAAAACTGCTAGGAGCGTTGTGGCCTAGGTTTCCCAGGATAAAACGTGCTACGGTTTGACGTTTGAACACCCAAACGAACGAACTCGACGAACTAGAGCAAAACCTTGAACACAGTTAGACAAAGAAAGGAGTAGAAGCAGAGGTTTTGGAGCTGGAAAAACGTGCAAGTGTGTATCTCTCTTGTTGTGTTCTTGTTCACTCTTGTGTTAAAAATCTGTTGTCCTACTCCCTTCTTATATAGAGAGTGGTGTACTAAATAACATTAAACAAGACCATTAAAACTTGGCTTTGTAACATTTGAAACAGCAAGCCATTTCATGAGATTTAAATTCAAAATTGAAATTGGAATTAATTCCATAACTATAGAATTGAACCCCATATTTTGTCTGTTGGCCTTCAGCCCAGACTGGCTTAGTTTCGGCCCCAGGCAGCCTCCCAGGGCGAAACAAGTCTCGGCTTCCCAAGCCAAAACAAGTCTCGGCCTAGTCGAACCAAACCCACCAAGTGACTACTTGTGTTGGAATAAAAGTTGGCATAACTTTAGCGCGCAAGGCCGATGACATTCATGCGGCTTCCCAAGCCAAAACAAGTCTCGGCCTAGTCGAACCAAACCCACCAAGTGACTACTTGTGTTGGAATAAAAGTTGGCATAACTTAGCGCGCAAGGCCGATGACATTCATGCCCACGTGCACGAGCTCAGGCTTGAATCAAGCCTTTTCGAAATCATTTCGGGATTTGATTTGCACCCCCTCCCCTGCGCACAAGAGAGAGCCTCTATGTTATACATTCAATAAGCCTTTAAAAGACTCTTGTATAAATAGTGGGGCAAATCCTCTTCCCAAACCAATGTGGAAACAAAAGCTCACTTTTCCCTTCATTTTTCCAACTCAAATGGGTCTACTTTGAGAATCAATATCTCATTCATCCAATATCAATCTTTTCGTCTCACTACGAAGAACCCGAATTCACTTTGAACCCGACCGAAATCGGAAGTGGACCCCACTAATAATTATACCACAAAATAACCACTTAAAATGCCATTTAATGCTATTTTTCCAACAAACTTAAGTTAAAAATTGCATATTTACTAATTTACATGTTGGAAAACTTTAAGTTAAAAATTGCATATTTACTAATTTACATGTTACAACTTACAAAACTAAGATGAAATGTAAATATATAATACAAAATTACATTTTTAAAATGTAGATGTCCAAAACTCCAAATGACCAAATCTCCAAAATTACGACTTACAAGTTTAGAAATTACAAGTTTACAATAAGTCAACAACTTCATCCCCTTCAAACTTCAATATCATAAAATTAAGCAGACAAGCACTTAGCCAATCAGCATTCATCATCTTTCTGTGTAAATTTAAAAACACAAGTTAAATAAACGTATTATAGGAACTTGGAAGTTGAAACCACCATGGCACCATCACAGTTGTGCTGAGAAAGGAAAATGCTCCAAATTATGTTTTCATATCAAGGTAGGATTGAGGGCAAATTGCTACTTAAGTTTTGGAATAGGATCCAAATTAAAACTCATGAGCAACATATCAACCCAGAACCCTTTTTTTCATACAAATGATGGAAACATCATCATAGTCATTGCTAATACGGGAGATAATATTTATTAAAGCTGTTAAAGTAGTAATTAGTAAAACAACTAATGAGTAAACAAAATGAGAATAAGGGAGAATGATATACCAGATGACTATAGACCCATGCACTTTGGATTCAATTAATCAAGACAAAAGACTTAAAGCTTAATGATCTGATACTGATACAGTTATGCCCGATAGAAAAGAATCAAAGGGCCGTAACAATTGAATTGATACTTGAATTTTGTAACATCTTATTGTATCTCATAAATTTAAGTCTTGTATCTCATTGCTTGTTGGAGAGAAATTTAAAAACTTATAAAAAAGTGAGTACAGATTTAAAAATATTAATTCCTATCACTCTCATCATACCCATATTCTCCCCTATTATCTTCAATTTATTTGTAAGTAATTAATATGCTAACTGGAAATACATAATTTAAATATATTTTGAAGTAGGATCGACAATATAAAATAAACACGGATCCATGGTATAGTTTGCCTAAAATTAGCTTAATTGACTCAATCCGATAAGTTTGATGCCCAAACGGGTTGGAGTCAAACCGGGTTCGTGATTTACTGACAGTTACCGGTCAAGTTTGATTAAAGAGCATACATAGCAGACTGGCAATGAGCTCCGCCTACTCGATTCAGCTACGGAGTTGCCGGCGTCGTAAATCATGTCAATAGAAATCAAATTTTCCCGATCAAATCGTATCTTTCCCCTAACGTACTCTCTCTCTCTCTCTCCTCTCTACACACACACACACAAATATGTATCCAAATATGGACTACAGATTTTTGGCTTATAATTTTTAACTTATTTTTTCTCGATAAATGTTCATTGCAGGAACCTCTGGAGGGAAAGTCGTTAATTAATCTGGATTCGTCCATATCTCACAGGGCATTCGGCTCAAAATCAGTGGATCAGTCAATTTGCAGGTTCTAATTTCCAACTTTCAATAATTTTTTTGATAAAATTTGTGTTATAAACTTAAAATTACACAGCTTCAGGAAATAATTTATGAGCAATGTTTTTTTTTTTAAATTATGCTTATTATCAAAATTTTAATTTGAGCTTTTAGGTTCGTGGAGGATCAGCTGGGATAGTAGAGTCCTTTTACTGGCGTTGATTAAGCCTATCCCCATTGTGTATGTTCCCTTTGCTACTTTACAATAAGTCAATAATTGCAGTTTTTTATTGGGAACTTGATTTATTGCATTACTTGATGTGAAGTTTAAACGTGTGATGAAAATTGGGAAGTAGAAGCAAAGTGCAAATAAGTGCTTTCTTGGTCAGTATTACAATGAGTTCACTTCATGTAAGATGAACATTTTGCACAGAAAATGTTTTACTCCGGTACGATTTTTGTTATGCACTTTAGTGGAAAGTTTTCCTAGCAACCTCACTTTTACACAGGCAGGGTAAAAAGCTTTTACGAATCAAAAGATACATGGAATGTTTTCCTAACCAAACAAGTGCAATGTGTTTTCTAGCAATACTAAAATTTTTAGTTAGGAAAGGGTTTAGGGTTCTAATTTTGATGTGTTAAGAGGGAAAAAGGGGAAATAATTTCAAGTGATATAAAAAGCTTAGCAGTTATGAAATGATTTGTTTATCTAGTTAGGAAAGGGTTTAGGGTTCTAATTTTTATTTATCTGTTTTACTATGTGCTTCATTGGTGTTTATTTATTTATTCTTGGATTTTCTTTGGTGTTTATTTATTTATTTACATTGAAGCATGGAATTGTATTTATCCTCCAACGACAGCTCATTTTTAGGCTTCATACTATCTTGGTTGTTACATTTGCTACCTGCAGGATCTGATTGTTTCATATCAAGTTATGAGGCACTTTAAGAGTACTGAGTGGAGATAGTGACATTTAAAGAATCTTAAGCGTATTTTAACAATAACATTAATGCATAGTTTATTGAATTGTTGTTGTTGGATAGAAAGAAAAGCTCGGAGAAGAGCCCTCACATGCTGTTTTGTTTCAAGCTATACACAAACGCAAAAAGACGGGTGAGTTTGTGTGCAAAAAATCTCAACAAATAATGGTAAGAATCTCAATTCCTATAATCTCTTATCATTAAATATAAAACTATGATGTAGTTATATATTTCCAAATAATTTTACATATTCTTGACTGTGCTTTGCTTGGGTTGCTCATGAAATTTATTGGATAGTAAATTGTAGAATGTGGGGTTGATATAAAATGCCAAATGTGGATCTATGGGTCTATGCTGCTGTCTTTTGGAATGAAACTCACTGGAATGAAGTGGTGGTTCACTGGAATTTCATTCCATTCCTAGATGAAATCCCAGTGAACACCAGTTCACTGGGATGAACCCTTAAGGGTTCACTGGAATTTCATTCCATTCCAGTGAACCCTTCACTCATTCCAGTGAAGGGGTGGTTCACTGGGATTTCTGGGAACCAGTTTACTCCAGTAAACTGATTCATAATTTCAGTCATTATGAACCAATGATCATTAATAATTCTAATGCAACAGAGTATATAACTAGTGTAGGTTTTGAATGTATTTGTGTTGAGATGGGGCCTGTAAAATCTGAGTTTGTTACATCGTTAATATATGAGTGAATTGTTACATTGTTATAGCTGAGTGATGTGAAATTTTCTGATTCATTTGTTCAAATTGACACTTGCTTTCTTATTAATGAACATTTGTTAATATATGAGTTTTAAAAAATTGTTTATCAATATAGGAAATCGCAACTCAAAGGCAGCAAACTGAACATGAACTTGACCAAGAAACTATTTGGTAAGGAGGTTATGTGGGTGACTTTGAATCAGATATCCAACACTACTTTTCTGAGACGGTGAGGCAAAAGAAGTCAGGAGTTGTTCCAAGCCAACGAGGAGATTAAAGAGCAAAATAAGAAGATTATGGAGTTTTTCCAAGGCATATGTGGTGCACATCCGCAATTGTTACAATTTGTTGGTGTTGGGTGAGATAATTTTGACTAAGTAAAACTTGTGATGTTAATGTAGAAATATTTGGAATTGTAAGTAGCAACTACTTTTTGAAATGTAAAGTAGCAACTACTTTTTGAATTGTGAACATGCAATTAAAATTGTAATTTTTTGGTAATATTACATCGTTATAAAAGTACTATTTCTTTAAAGTTACTATTATAGGATATATAATATGTATTAAATAAATTGAGCAGTGAAATATATTTTTTAAAAATTAATTTTCAAATTAATTTTTCACTAGTTGGTTGGTACTTCCGACCACCAGGTGGTCGGAAAACGTTTTATGCGTATATACGAATTATATTTTCCGACCACAATGTCGGAAGATATAATTCGTATATACGCGTAGTATGTTTTCCGACCACCTGGTGGTCGGAATTGCCAACCAGCTACATTTCCCTCTGCGACAAAATTTTCCGACCACTCTATTTTAGTGGTCGATTTTCCGACAAAATTTGCGGAGTCCAAAAGTGGTCGGAAAGTCGGTCGGAACAGGGTTTCCGACCCGATTTTGGCGATTTCCGACCACTTTTGGGTGGTCGGAAAATCGCTGCTTTCCAGCAGTGATTATCCAGTATTAATGAAAAGGCAAGTAAAAGTCTATTATTAATTGTATAACCCATAAATGTCATTATTCCACATAAAGTACATTATACATTATTTTAACTTATAAAATACAATATTCTAACAAATAAAGTACATTGTTCTAACTCATCATAAAATACATTATCTTACCGCATAAATTTAATTATTCTAACACATAAAATACATTATTCTAACACATAAAATACATTATTCTAACACATAAAGTACATTATTCTAACTAATCATAAAATACATTACCTTACCCCAAGAATTTCATTATTCTAACACATAAAGTACATTATGCTAACCCATAAAATACATTATCTTATCT
>VALG01008343.1:0-10832 GCA_009835305.1 Ipomoea purpurea | reverse complement strand
CAAGCAACAGTTAACAAGATATGCGTTCATAACAGCAAGCAGATAAGGGCAAGGCATAAACAATTAATCATAAACCAACATAAACAATCCCCAAATAAACCCATAGTCACATCCTCCAAGACACTTCATATCATAACTCATTCCATATCACAACACAAGCCACACTTTGTTGGCGCCACAGGACCAATCGCATGCCCATACATGAGGTCAGCGCATATAGCTCTGACACGCCTGCAGCAACCCTTCCCGTATCGCAAACACGACAGGGGTCGAGTCTGACACGACCGATGAACCGCAGCTCATCATAGTCGTGTTGATCGCAACCAAACAGCTGGACCGCAGCCAACGAGAATGGTCATAGCTGACCGCAGCCAGGAAAAGGATGAACCCGCGCTCAGTATAGAAACGTCTTGATCGCAACCAACACGGTTGGACCGCAGCCCAAGAGTATCAATCTGACCGCAGCGAGCTTCTGAACCGCACATGATAACAATCCTGATCGCAACCGAATTGGTGGTAACACACACACATAGCACATAACAAGCAACATGCAACCCACCTTACACAGTGGGAAAGGGGAGAAACGTATAACAAAACCTTTATGCGTGATCCTCAATACAATAGAATAGTCCAAGGGGTCTCATAATTCTTCCACCTAGGTCAACGGGATACCAGTCAACTAGGAATGAAGATATTGAGACTCATAAACCTAACGAACGTTACCCGAAATATCAAACTAGACATAGCACGATAAACGGAGTCCGTTGGGACACCACGGGGACGGGGAAACATCGGGGAAGCGGGGTCCCAGTGGGACTTTTCCAGCGGGTACCGGTGGGTGGGGTTCACCCGCCGGCTGCACGTCTGCTTCACAGGGCAGCGGTCGCGGGGGCCGCCCTGCGCCGGATGTTACGGCCGTGGGTAGGTGCGGGTCCCCTCGCCACTACCCCCACTGACTCCTTTCATCACTTTTACGCCCGGGAACCATCGTGGAACCCGAAACCATGCTTAGATACTTCACAACGCAATTAACGACAACACGTAGGACAATTAACGGATCAAATACGAGAAACAAACGACACATAACCTATCATGCTTTTCTAAACATAATCAACACCCAAATGCATATATTCCCACCCGATAATCCAAGAATCATAGCACCACGATACAACCTAAGGGTTCTTTTTTCCAATCGTTTTATATCAACAAGAATACGATTCGCCTTCTAATTACAAGATTCGGTAAGAATAACACATAAGCATCAAGAATATCAACACAATTATCAAGAACAACATACTAATTATCAGAACCCAATAATCATCAAGAACTCATAATTATTCAAGAAAACTCCAATATCAAGATTATCAAGATTCCCCATGGATCATCACATCAACATCAAATAATCTCACAATCTCGCAATCACAATAATATGGGGGAAACCCTAAAGGGGAATCAGTAACTATGAAAATAGGTTTTGTTGAGACATGGGTTACTCTTAGGCTTATTTAATTCTTGGCTATGAAGAATCTTTCTTTAAGCTTTCTTGATTTCTTGATTTCTCCTAGGGAATTCTTGAACTCTTTGGGTGGTGAGATGATTATTGTCGGTGGGATTCTAGGTGCCTCCTAAGTTCCCTATTTATATATTTAAGACTCCTAATTAGGGCCTGAATGGTATGGGTTTTACTATTCTATTTCTTATAGGGACTAGGGCTTGTTTTAGGGATAAAGGTCCATGGTCCATATGCGACCCATATTAATTAAAAGGAATCCTAATCTAAATCTGAATAGTAAAAGGCCTACTTTCTTATTCCTAATAGGCTTAAGACTCTTATTCGGGCCAAGGGTCCACGGTTCATGGTGGACCTTTACTAATTAATTAAAGGGAAACCTAACATAATTAAATCATATTTAATTATTATTAACGGGATTAATTAAATATTAATCCGGGATTGAAGGCCGTAACACGGGGTGTTACACTCTCCCCCCTTACGAGAAGCTTCGTCCCCGAAGCTTGGAAATCATTGCAGGGTTAACGAGTCAAGAGTAGAACCTTGGTCCTATAGAGAAGGTATTCCGCGGGGAAATTGTATACTTGTACGCCTATGTGTGTTGGGGAACGATTAGGTTTACAGGGCTAAGAGAGTGGGTTTCAAACTTGAGGACACAGTGAATTCAGGAATTAGGATCAAGTTCTAAAGGTTGCAACTTAGGTTGTGAGGTTGACCTTGTATGGAATCGTTAAAACATGGGATTAAGAATGGCGTCTGAAGGGTAGAAAGGGTTTTGAAATAACGGGGGCCGATTTCTGAGGGAGGGAAAGGAATTCGGCTAGGATGGGTTAAGGTTCTCAATCCCAAGTGAATAATCTGTTTAGAAGCTTTGATCACGATGCGTCGACGAGCTGATGATCCTCCTTCCTTGGTGTTGGTACTTGCTTGGCTTTTGAGATCCTGTTAGACCTTGCTTCCCAGCTAAGGTTTCATCCATCTCTTCTATCTTGAGGAATCCCGTGGTGATTCAACATCTTATTCTTTAATACGCACCAAGGTCTTGACCCAAGTTGGGTCAACCAAGCCAATCTCTTAGGCGCACTCCCAATTCTTCCCAAAGTCTCTTGGGAGTCGATGGACTTTGGGTTGAATTTCTCTTCTTATTGAATTTCATCTCCTCTTTAGTGGATGAAATTCTTAGTAAGACTTCATGTCTTACCCGAGGTTCGGCTTGTTTGTGCCCTTTTGTGTTATTTTTAATGATGAAGGTGTCCTTGCGTGCCCCTTTTTCTTTTTAAAGCGCAGTCGTTACCAAATCTCGTTGTGGGATGACTCGGTACCTTACGAGTCATCTCATTTCCTTGTGGGTCCTTAATGACCCTTGAAGTCTTGGCGCGAATGTGCTCTTTACCCTTTTGCTTAGCACCATGGACTACGTAGTTCTTGATTCCATACAACTTGTAAGGAGTCCTCTGATTTGCTGAACGATGTCCATGTTTGGAGGAGTCCCGGTTTTAGCATTTTGACTTTTAAGGTCTTCGTGGGTTCTTAGCACGAGTTCCCAACTCGCCTCCTTGTTTGCGCAATCCTTTACGCCAAACATCCCTAGTCGGTTGTATCGTAGGATCCAACTTCAATTACTCGTGCAATGTAATTGATTGTGATTTCCGATGTGCCTCGTGCGTCAAGGTCTTTTACGTAGGACACTATGTTTGGGTGGTCCATGGTTCCCTTACCCAGACTCAATTCATTCAATCGGCACACAAGTGCGCCACAAATCAATAAAATGAGGGTTAAGAAATCAGCACATGTACCAGTGGGCCGCGAGGTGGGCGGTCGTCCGCCTGCCAAGCTTGCCAAACCGCCAAGGTCCCGTCAAGGACCCGTTGGGAACCCGGGAGGGAAAGTGACTAGGAAGAGTCAATTCCTTCGGGAAAGACCCAAAAAATGCACAGATTCATGTCCTGACAAGTCCCATGCCCTTGTGCACAAATAAAAAGGGACTTTGGATACATAGGTGGACCCATCGTACAATGTTTTTGGATCCTTAATCCACGATCTAGGAGGTAGATATATATATATATATATATATATATATATTATATTATATATATATATATATTATATAATATATATATATGTTTATGTTCTTGGTCTGGGTTAAAGGGGCGTAAGACGTGCAAGGGCTAGGTTTCAAAGTTCGAGGGGCGATAGGGTCGATTTTCCAAAGGTCGTACATACAGGAGGGAAGGTTGCTACCTTGTACGGATTGTTTGTATGAGGATCCAATGAGCGAGGTTTGCGTGATAGGACGGAATTCCTTTAACGAAATGGTTACTTGGATTGCAAGGGGAGGAAAGGGGCTAAGGACTCTTGGCTCGATGATTATGCCTGTTGGGGCTTGGTTGGTGGCGTACAGTTCAACTGGTGATCCTTTTCCTTGGCTTCGGTTTGATCTAAGATTTTCGTTGATCTTCTCTCACGTGTCGTAAGTCTCCCTTCGTCTCTATGGCATCCCAAGGGAGTTCTCGTGATGCGGTTTCTATGCACGTTCCCCTCGGATGTTCAGAAGCCTGGGACCCAGTACGGTTAGTGGGTCAAATCCCTAGGTTCTTGACTTCTAATTCCTTTCCGAGGGTTCTTAAGGGTCAAGGGGTTCAGGGTTAGTCTTTCTTGTTCTCATTGGTTTCATCCCTTTCCTTGGTGGATTGAAATTCTTAGCAAGCTTTTGTCCTCCTTGAGGTATCGGCCTGTTGCACCTATTTGACGATGTTTTTGTAGTGAGGGGCCCTGACACATTGAACGTATTTTTTTGGCCGCTCTTGTCAAACTACATGGCTTCTTTCGTTGGCGTACGTACCGACTATGGTTTCTCGTAAAGCCTTTCACGGTTTTCGTGCAAGGGTGGGATGATAATATCGTAACTTCCACCTACTTCGCCAGATTCCTACCTAACAACTTATTTTAATATTGGATCAATGAATGTGGTTCTTCACGCCCTGGGGAGGGTTAAGGGTTTATGCTGGCTTCTTACGGTTTTAACAGGTTTCCAAAAGGAGGTGGGAATATGAACTTAGGGTAAGGGGATGATTCCAATGGCTCATACAATTTTCGGGTTTTCCGAAGGGTTGGTTAGGCGGCAACAAAGTGTGAGCAAGGTCATGATGGTTGTGAATTTTCTTAAAGCTAATTAAGGATTCGGGTGGAGTTTCAATAATAAGGGTATCAAGATGCTGGGTTTCAGGGGAATATTAAACCTGGAGGTTGGTGGGTCGCAAGATTCATGATATACTTACCTTGCACCCCAAGATCAACTAATGTGTCGTTCATTCGCTACTTTAATCATGTCCTAGTTCTCCTTCCTGTTGTTGTAGCCGCAACCCGGGTTTGCCTGAGATAAAGCAACTTGTCGGAAGGTGCATGCCACTTTGTCTGAATCGGGGTTTATCGTGGTTAACCCTGGGTTGGTGGAGAATTTGTAACACCCCAGATTTTTTTTGAACTTTTTAAAGATTATAATATAAGGGTAGAATCTTAATAAATCCCAAAATTGAAAAATTTTACCCCAAGAAGTACGGGTGCTATGCCACACCTAAGAGAGGACATAGTGCACATGCCTACTAACTGAAAACCTTAATAATGTCAATACATAAAACATGGCACTAGGCCAAATGGAAAACTATCTATTCCACGCTCCAGTTCTTAGCCGTCCAAGTGCTCTAGTCCTCTGCTGCCTGAAAGCAAATATATCTGTCTACGAGAGATGCTGGTTAACCCACCTTCAAACGGCGTTAAAATACAATACATATAGAATATTTTTTATATAGATATACGAAAAACCGTTTTGAGCATGAAGATATATCCTACGAACTCTAGCTTTAAACCCGGGAATGACTCGACAGATAAGGCTAGACACAAGCAACAGTTATACAAGCATATGCAGTTCATAACAGCTAAAGCAGATAAAAAGGCATAAATTAATCATAACCCAACATAACAATCCCCAACATAGATCCAGGTCACATCCCCAACATTCATAAACCCAACTCATCCATAACTCAACACATAGCACACTTTGTTGGCGCCACAGGACCAATCGCATGCCCATACATGAGGGTCAGCGCATATAGCTCTGACACGGCCCCGCAGCACCTGCCCCGTATCGCAACACGGAGGGTCGATCGCAACCGACCGATGAACCGCAGCTCATCATAATGTTTGATCGCAACCAAACAGTGGCCGCAGCCCAAGAGAATGTCATCTGACCGCAGCCAGGAAAAAGACGAACCGCAGCTCATATAGAAACGTTTGATCGCAACCAAACGGTGGACCGCAGCCCCAAGAGAATGTCATCTGACCGCAGCCAGCTTCTGAACCGCAGCTCAGGATAACCAATCCGATCGCAACCGAATTGGGGTAACACACACACATAACACATAGCAAGCACATGCAACCCACATTACACATTGGGGAAGGGGGAGAAAACGTATAACAAAACCTATGCGTGATCCATCACATACTAAGAATAGTCCTAAGGGTTCATACTTCTTCCACCTAGGTCAACGGGATACCAATTCAACTAGCATGCAATATAATAGACTCATAAACCTACGAACGGTACCCGAAACATCAAACTAGACATAGGCACGATAAACGGAGTCCGTTGGGACACCACGGGGTCGGGGGAACATCAAACGGGGAAGCCGGAAGTCCCAAGTGGGATAATTTCCAGCGGGTAGCCGGTGGGTGGGGGCACCCGCCGGTTACTGTTCCGGGCAGCGGGTCGCGGCGGGCAGCTGCCGCCCGCCGGCTGCCCGCTGCCGGCTTTCCGGCGTGGGTAGGTGGCGGGTCCCCTACCCCCACTGACTCTTTTTCATCACAATACGCCCCGGGAACCATTGTGGAACCCGAAACCATGCTTAGACACTTTACAACGTAATTAACGACAACACGTAGGACAATTAACGGATCAAATACGAAAACGAACGGCACATAACCTATCATGCTTTTCTAAACATAATCAACACCCAAACATGCGATTCCCCACCCGATATCCAAGAATAATATCATACGATACAACCTAGGGTTCTAATCACTTTTATATCAACAAGAATACGATTCGTCTTCTAATTGCAAGATTCGGTAAGAACAACACATAAGCATCAAGGGCATCACACAATTAACAAGAACAACACATAATCATCAAGAATCCCAATTAATCATCAAGAACACATAATTATCAAGAAACTCCCAATATCAAGATTATCAAGATCCCCATGGGATCATCACCATCAATAATAATAATCATAAAATCACCATTCAATAATATGGGGGAAACCCTAAGGGGGAATCATAGCTATGAAAATAGGTTTTTGTTTGAGACATGGGTTACCTCTTAGCCTTAATTAATTCCTTGGCTATGAAGATCTTTCTTTAAGCTTTCTTGATTTCTTGATTTCTCCTAGGGGAATTCTTGGACTCCTTGGGTGGTGAGAGATTATTGTGGTGGGGGTCTAGGTGCCTCTAAGTTCCCTATTTATAGGTCTAGGTCTTATTTAGAGTCTAATCCTTTGGGATTAGGGGTTAGTTAGATATGAGGGTTCCGCGGACTATGGTGGCCTATTTCCCTAATTAATTGTTATAATTTATTCTTTCTTATGGGCTATCGATTAATTAATTAATTGGTCTTAGGCCGTAACACGGGGTGTTACACTCTCCCCCCCATACAAGGGGCTTCATCCCCGAAGCCCGGTGCTGTAGTCCATCCTTTCACCCCTAGACACCTCGTAACTCGGCCTCCTGATTACGGTTGCGGCCTTACGTTTGTCTTGGCTTGGGGTAGGCTGAACTTTTGGTGGTGTTGTGATTGAGAAGTTTTCGGTTGTACCTCAGTTTCCCGCGCTGGAGCTGGATGCACCGCGAGTGCCCAAGGCGGCCTCGATCGCTGCTACCCTTTGATCGAGTGCGCGTGTGGTGCGAATCAAGGATGAGAACCTTCTTCCATGATTTGATTCTGCCGGTCGAGCTGTGCGAGTATGCATTCGTTGATCGAACCCTCGCCTTGTCCCCTCGGGTTCCTCCTGGCTGTGGGTGCACCGACGGGTTAGGCTCGTCCTCTTCCTCTTGTCCTCATTTCCCTCCGTACCTCCGCAATCTTGCATAGCTTGCTTGAGCTTTTTGTTGGAGATGTCCAACCGGTCAACAACTCCCTACGTTCCTCCTCGGGTTTTTGGCAAATTTCTTCGAGGGTGAGATGTGTCCTCCCTCGGTGTAGTAGATGTCGTTGCGGTGGAGGTTTTGGGCATTGAAAACCATGCCATTGGCGGTTTTGACCTCGGTGTGGCTTAGTCCACCCCCTTTTTTCTCCATGATCCAACTTAGGACCATCCCGTAGGGTAGGCTAAGCCGGTTGTTTGTCTTGCAGAATTCTATGTGCTTTAGCATGAGTGCCGCAGGTTGAACTTGATTTTATGTTTTAGGAGATACGCAAAGGTGCACTCCAAGCTCCCTACATCCTTGCTCTTGTTATTGGTGGGCAAGAGGCTATCGGTTACAATCACAACCAATATCTTTTGCTCCGCCGATAGCCATTTTCGATTGGTCGAGTGGCCGGGTGAACCCGTCCTCTTTTCCCGAGTAAGTATCCGAGGTAGTCTTGTACCCCGTAGTTTGGTGCAATCCACCCCTTTCGGTCATAGCTAGACACACCCGTGGTGGTTCAATTTCAAGAGTTTGGCCAACCGGCCTTCAGAAAGCACAATTTCCTTGCCAGGACCTTGGTGGCGATTCTTATCTTGTCATCCCGTTTGGTGGCCACAAGGTGTTGATAGAATTCCTTCACATAATTCGGGGTACGTTCCCCTTTGATAGTGAGGTATGCATCTAGAAGGCCTTGGTGTTTAGCATATCAACCAATTCCGGAGAAAATTGGTCGGGTTCAAGTGCATTACCTCCGATTACGGTGTAATCGGCGTTGTTCCACTCCGGGGTACGGATTCCGAGGGGTTTCTTCGGCATGCTTGATGGTGACGTTTTCCGGTGATTTTTCTGGCGAGACGGCGACGGTTTTTCCGGCGAGCTTTCCGGCAAGTTCTCCGGCGGGTTTTCCGGCGAGCCCTTTTCCGGCGACGTGCTCCTCTCGAGGGGACGGCAGGGCGGGGGTTTAGAGGGCGGCTCGGTGGGAGGTGAGATGCGTGGGGGTGGCGTGTGTGGTGTGCGGCAGTGGACGCGTCCGGGTAGGCGACGGCGGTGTTGGCGTCGAGGCTCCTCCGGGCGCAGCGCGGCGTGCGATACGGTGGTGTGAGGCTGGCGGGTGGCGACGACGGACAGTTGGTGGTGGCGTCGGTGGGTTGTCGTTCACCTTGGGTGTGACGGCGGGGTGTGTGAGAGGGGGAGAAGGAAGGTGTGGGGAGAAGAAAGGGAGGAAGAAGAAGAAGGGTTTTTGATTTGGGGGTTTTGTGGGTTTTAAGGACTTGGAGGGATTTAACAAGGGTTATCCCCTTAAGGTTTCAGAACACACATGGGTAGTGGTTAAGAACTTAGCCCTATAAGTGGGAGTTTAGTGTTCAATTTCCCCATTGTAACATTAGGCATTTCTGGTGCGTACCTTCCTTTGTCCTTTTCTTTATTTTGTCTTTATAGTGGGGAAGGTGGGGGTTGATGGTTAACTTGTCTATATCCTCGTAGTGAACTGAATATTGATCAAAGACTTTATTCATAATACTTTCGAAGTAGCTAAGCTAAGTAGACATTAATGCTTTTTGACGTATTTAAGCTAAATATGATGTCCATGGATACAGGGGCGTTACAAGGCGATGGTTTATCCTAGATCAGAATTCGTTTTCTTGGTTTTCTCGGTTGGGATCCGTATGGTTCCTCGTCTTCCGGAATTTGGGTTTTCCCCTCTAGGTCTTCTCCGCTTCCGAGATTGGCTTGCGTTTGGCTTATGACGATACTTTCCGGAGCTCGAGCCCCCTTGAGTGACTGGTGCCCCGTTGTTGGGACCTATTGGTGGCGGTGCGTGTCTTTGGGGATCTAGTGCACTGGGAAGCTTGTGTCTTTCCTCCCCGACAGTGAAGCATCGCAGGATTGCCCGCGCAGCCTGCCTCTGTGGCTTTTGTTGCATCTTGGGCAAGGGAAGTTTCTTGGGTTAGCTTCATTGTTCCCCAGGGGCGGTCTTGGTTGTTGGGTTGTTTGGCCTTGTACCGGCTGTCGTTCCTTGTTCTTTTCACCGGTGGTGCCCCCACTCCCGGGTTCCTTCTTCGCATTTGTTCCTGAACTCCGCTGTTAGGAGTAGTTGGATTCGGTAAGAGATTTGCAGGCACTAACGGTAAGCCTTGTTTGAGGTCCGAGGTCTGCTTTACCACTTAGTGCCTTCCGGGCTTCGAAGTTGAGGCCCGATACAAAATCTTTCCACCTTGGTTACCTCGGTGGGGACAAGTATCAGGCGCGAAGCGTGCCAGCTAGAGGAATCGTTTATGGTATTTCCACGACGGTGCCGTTCCTTGCTTTAGATGAAGGAACTCTTCCGTACATTGGATGCTTTCACGTGAGTGATATAATGTTCTCTTAGTCATGCCTTGAGGCTCTCCCAGTGAACCCTGGTTCTTGACGGGGGTGGGATCCCTCGTGGATCACCAGGAGGTCGGCCTCGTGTCCGAATAGAACGAGGCTATTTCTACGCGGCGGTCCACCGACATTCTAGCACCCTAGAATCTTATCAAATCCGGATCCATTCCTCTAAAGGACCGGGGGCCTCTTCTCCGAAAGAACGTGTGTGTGGTCGGTGATTTGAAACTTGTCGGGGCGATGTCTGATTATGTTTGCCGGAGGCGGTTGGGGGCCTGGTGTTGCGGAAGAGGGCCGCGTCACTTAGTGCCTGTGCGACCTGGTGTTAGTTGCGTGTAGAGTTTGGGTCAAGGGGTCGTCAATGGCGGGTTCTGAGTCTTGATTGTCTTCTGTTCGGTGCCATGCTATGTCTTTTACTGGTCAGTGTTTATAAGAACGTTACAGTCACAGTTCGATGCCTTCTCGCGAGTGATAAGGGGGGAGGTTTTAAATGGGGAAGGGTAAAGTGTAGGGAAGTTGCTTGTAGGTTTTCACAGTCTCACCGCGCGTCCTAAGATTCCCTGGAATCCTATGTTTCCTAAGTACCTAGAGTTCAAGCCTAGCGTCCTAAAGTCCGGTCCTAAGATCTTGTCCTTAGGCAAACTTAGGCATCTGATACCAACTGTTAACACCCATTATTTTTTTAGACTTTTTAAAGCTTATAATTATAAGGGTAGAATCTTAATAAATCCCAAAATGTAAATACAGAAAACGGGTGCTATGCCACACCTAA
>VALG01008341.1:0-11316 GCA_009835305.1 Ipomoea purpurea | reverse complement strand
TCGCACTACGTTTAGAACTGACCTTTTGGACCGGTTGACCCCCTCCGGTTTCGGTTTTGTAAGGGCCTAATCAACCTCCACCCCTCCACAGGATCCTCTTCGAAGTTGTCTACAAGTCTGTTTAGTTTTGCACCACTGCCACAAAAGAGGTCCCCTGTCATCCAGCGCTCCTGCAGAGATGCCACTCAACCCGTTCATCCATCTCCTTGGACTGTTACTAGGTTTTCAATTTTTCAAAACCTATTTTACCTCAAGCTCAAACGGGGTCAGATGTTCGGAGAAAAGTGAGGGTCCAGTGATGACTTTGGACGTAGGATACGGTCTCTCCACCATCGAGAGTTAATGACCTCAGATGATTGAGTGGCACTGGTTTCTATGCTGTTGAAATGTCCTGTTATCTCTCTCTCTGTCTCCCTGAAGGAAGGAGATGAATAAATTGATTGGGTCATTTTGCTTACTGGTTCTTTCGTGTTCTTCTATCTCTCCGTACAAAATGAAAAAAGGTCCCTAAGTCCTGTTAAACAACGAACAAAAAAGTTCGTCAGCCAAAAAAAGATACACAAAAATAATACGTGAATAAAAATAAAAAAAAAAAGCGAAAATTCATAAAAAGGAATAAGAAAGAAAGAGAAGTGACGTACTATAATGGCTACAAAAGGAGCTAAAAGCAAGAAAAAAATTACCAGCGAGGAGAAGCTGTCAGAAGAATCTAAGAAGAATCATTACCAGTGGAAAGTTGCAGTAGGAAGTTTGGCTATGAGAAAGGGAGCGAATTATCTAGCTCATTTGGCCGAGTACACAATAATGGTCACATATGCCACATCACTGGACCCCTGTTCTAGAAAAATGAAAATTTCACTGTTGCAGGACAAGGTTAAGCTGAGAGAGAAGAGATTTGAAGGAAGAAAATTGCGCGGTGAGAATCTCAATCAAGAACGAGAAATCACCTGAGAGAAGAAGAAAATGCAACGTTCATTGAACACATTTGTTTCTCACCAGATCCGAATAGACAGTCCATTCGAGTCTCTCAAAGAATGTGTGCAGGATGGATGATCAGAAGGATGGGCATATTGCTCATCCGTATTTGCCAAAGTGGCAGAACCACTTGCATGGTGTTTAGTCAACAACATTGGAGAAAAATGGTGGGAACAAAACCAGATTGCTAGAAGCAACAGGACACACACGGACTACCGAGGTCAAATCTGAAAGAACTCTTGAGGATCACACACAGTGTTGGCAGAGGACCTCAGATTGACAAAGCAGAAAGAGTCTTGAAGGAGAAGTGACGAAAGGATTACTTGAAGTGATCAACTCATGAAGAAAGAACGTGAAGCTACTGAAAAGATTCACAATGAACGTAACTTGCGACAGATCAAATCAATTCAAGACCAAGAAAGCCGAATCAACAAACTTGAAGTTGAACTAGCAGTTACAACAACAAGCTGGACAACGTACAAACTGTTTCCATTGAAACGCACAATAGTGTTGAAACTGTGAAGGCAAACCAAGACCGAGATTTTAAGACTCTTTGCATTTTTGGTTGATAACGCCAAAAGGGGAAGAAATTCTCAGTTACTGGGCTTTGCAAAACAAGAATTTATTCTTGGAAGTCAACAATAGTCAGTAATACCAATCAAGGTAGAGGCCGAAGCCGCGGACAATCCTCACAAGCACCATCTCAGATTGGTTTTGCTCAGTTCGCGAATCCTAGTCTTGGTACAAGTACATCGAAGTTGCTGAAACTCGTGGCTGGTTTGAATGCTCAAAAGGTCCCGCCACTCAGACAACAGTTATGGACGAAGAAAAATTACCAAGCATGATCAAGAAATGGCCAACAACCGATCAAGCCCAATGGATCTCGGGAGAAAAATAAAGAAGAAGAAGGCAAACGGAAAGGCAAGAGAAAAAAAAGTTGTTCCGACTTTGTCTCGGAACAAAGGTATGGGAAAAAAAGGCTTTCTCATCTTTTCTGTATACTTTCCCGGTTCCGTTTGCTACCGCGGCTTTACGCAATCGATCGAGAGGATTTCACTGGAAATGAATCTTGGAGAACAAAAGAGCTTCGAAGAATCTGTGTTGTATGGTGGGAAGCTGGAGTTCTTCCGGCAACAATATCAAGAATTTTGGATACTACATGTTGGCCAAGGTTACCAAGGAGGATTCCAGAATGCAAAGCTCAAAGATGATTTCTTCAAGCTCAGGGAACATGTCAAGGAAATTTGAAGAAAGACATGGGAGTGAAGAAACCCAGAAGGTATTCTGGAAAATTATCTTAAGCTGATATTTTCTCTATTTTCGAACCTCTGTTGCATTTTTCTTAATAAATTCAAAATATATTTCTATAATAATTTCCCATGGTCTATTTTGAGTCTTTTATTTTATTTGTCTTATGTAATTAGACATTCGTGAATTAAAAGACAAGAATATGTCAAACGCACAACAAAATTAAAAAATTGATGATGATCAAAATAAAAATAAAAAATAATTCAAGATGCGTTTAGGAGCTTGTCTAAAAATTAATTCACAAGTTTGTTTTGATTGTGCGCTAGAAAACACTGTTAAACTCATTTGGCTTTTTGCCAATAAAATTGAGCAAAAAAAAAAAAGGTTATTTTTCAAAGACTTAAAGCCAATGACTGAGTATAGGTTTTGGCATTATCAAAAGGGGGGAAATTGTTAGGAATAAAGTGTAATGGTTTTGATATGCCAAATATGTATTTTATAGAACCCCCAATTTTATTTTATAGGTCTAGTAGAGTCTTAGACCATGATCGGGAAATATTTAAGTTGCAAAAGAGAAAACACATAGGAATATGCATGAAAATGGAAGAAGAAGATATCAAAGCCTAAAATCAAGAATTTGTCTGGAGAAAATGACAAATAAAGAAGAAGATGAATAATATAATATTCATGTCAATGCTACTCAAAAAGGAATTTCCCAGGAAAAATTTTCGTTTAAGAAAATTACGATGGAAGTTTGCATGAAATTAACTTGGAGATCAAGCATCTATGGGAAAGAAAGGAGTATAACAAAGGAAGATTGGCGGTTTAACCAATAGGTTGTATGGATGAAGTGGAAGATGCTTTATATGTTATGCAATGGCTAAAGTTTGAATCTCACCATTAATTATTTTACTAGGTAAAAATATGAGACAGCAATTTAATAAAGGTCTGTAGGTTGGGAGCCAATTCAGCGCCACATGTACAAGTGGAAGATTGGGAAAGCAATTTCACGCTTTGGGTGGCACATTGAGAAGCCATTTTTCAGGTGTGGGTGCTGCTGCTGGGGGCAATTGAGAAGCCACTTATTTTGCACTCGTGGTGGCAATTGAGAAAGCCAGCTTGGGAGGCCATTCGGAAGGAGCTAGGGGAGGAAGTGATGGGGAGCCAATTTGCAAGTCTTGCAAAGGTCAATTTGGCGAGCGCTATGTAGAAAAGGAGAAATTTCATATTGTGGAGCCCACATTACAAGTCAATTGGAAAATTGAACGGGTTTCAATTACAAACGGAGAACCTATTAAATTGAGTGAGAGTCTCAAATTAGGTTTGAAGTCTGGAAGAACCAGACGTGAGGAGATGAAGAAAGAAACTTACCAGGTGAACAATACTTCTCACCAAGTCACTAGGAGAAGTCTATGGAGCAATTTGCAATCAGGTTCAATGTGTGGAGGCAATGTAGAGAAGAGAAATTAATGTTAGGGGCCCATGATTACAAGCAAATGAAAATTGAGGCTGGTCAATTACACGAAGGAGAGAAATTCAAATTGAGTGGAAGTTTATAAAGTCAGTTTGAAGTCTGAGAAACACCCAGACGTGAGAATGAAGAAGAATCACCCAGGGAAAATATTGCTCACAAGGAACTAGTCACAACTGAGCTATGTGTAAATTAAAGAATAGTTCTTTATCCAGAAGATACAAAACCACTTCGAGCTATCGAGAGGAAAGCGCCATTTTCACAAAAACAAGACACTCAAATATTTCCATCTCAACTATAATGATTATGTAGTCGGGATTCTTACATGAGATGAGGTCTTCAAGCATTAATCTGTTTATTCTCTTCTGACACTTCTTGCCAGAATATAAATAATATTGGTGTACAAAATAAGACCTACATTAATTCAAAAATGAGATCGTTCTTGTCCACATACTGGGATTGCCATTATCCCGTTATAAAATGGATGAGATTATCAGACTGGTGAAGAGTCAGATGTGCAAAGAATGAACACTATTATTTATATTGAACTCAAAGAGTAAGACGTAAACATCTCATTTTGGTATTATTTCCAAAAGAAAGTATTGAAGTGGAGATTTATTATTTATTAAGAACTCAGAGGGCTTCAAATAGAAATAGTTTCTGAGAGTAAGAAGCAGAAGCTAAGCATGACAGCATAAAAATTGCCAAGTGTTTTAACTGATAAATTCAACGAGAAACGAAAACACTCAGAGCGGTTCAAATGAGACAATCGGATTCCAAAGTAGAGCTGTTATCGCTTTCACAAGAGACCTGACATTCATTGAGAGATAAGCTACACGAGTTCTCAGAAGTTGTAAAGCAAACAAAAACTTGTTTTGAGCAAACAAGGGAAAGGGGAAGAAGCAGGAGCTGTGTGAGTAAAATCGCACATGGGATTGTCACCGACGGGAGCTGTGACTATCCGAAGCATGCGAGATGTCGGTAGCACTAGACGTATATGAGTGCGGCTTTGTGTCAAAGCACTAATCAAGGGATACATTTCTAGGAGGTGTGGGAGGACTGAGGGGGAAAGTAAGCGCGGAGTCGTGAGAATCCTCAGGATTAGTAGCACGGCGACGTGAAGCGAGAGTAGCAGTGTGGTGTCACTGGGCGTTGTTAGTCGAGGCTTTGTGATCAGAGATAGATGCGACGGGGAAATTCATTGTATTTTGGAAACCAAGAAGTGGGTCGCGTGGAAGTATAGTGAACCTTGCATTGGAATGATAAGGGCAAGTGGTAGTAGGAGGACGATTGGCACCACGACCTCGAACCGACTATTAAGTTTGTTTTGTGTTCGTTACTCTTGTCTCTTGACTTATGCTGCTTTTATCCTGCTTGAGCTACGGAGATCGTATACTGCTCACAAGTCTCACAACACTTTATCTTCTATGTAATTTTCGTGCTGGCAGCGATTACGTTAACATTCTAGTATAAGAAGTTTTGGGTTTATCTCTCTGGCTTGAGATTGTTGTTGCTGTTGCGGAAAAAAAGTTCGACATCTATTCACCCCACCCCCCTTCTCGCTAGACCTTTTCGCTTACGTTATTGGGACAAGACTTAACCATCTGTTGAATTGTGTCAGTTTAGCTTATAAATGACGATTAAACATAAAGGACGATTAAAAGTAGAAAATAAAAACAGGAACAGGCATAAGAAGATGATCAGAGCCAATTCGGGCAGTGTTCCTATGTGCGGGGAACTCAAGTTGCGCCCAGAATACCCGACTATAAGATGGTTCACCAAGGACGTAAGTTACAAGAGTAAGTACAAATGTGTTCTCCAGCCTTTACCACTCAACCGTGCCGTAACACCTATTCAGGAGCTTGAAGCGTGCAGCCAGTAACAATACAAGTTGGAGTTCAGTTGACCAGGGACAGACTATGCAGCTCAAGATTAAGAGCCTTCAAAATGAATGGCAATTATGGTGTCTTACTAACATTAATAGTAAATAGGCATTTGTGGTTATATGTTGGCTTTCACGTGAGTATAGAATTCATAACAATTAGTAACTTCCACTTTGGCGAGCTTCCTTTTATTAGCAATGAAGACAATCCATTTCTTTGATCCATATAATCAGGCCTTTGTAATATTCAAATAAACCTTAGCCATACATTTTGTTTGAAGGACTCCACCACTATGTTGCTTTGACTTCTTCTTCTTTGAACAATAAAAGAAATATCCATTCGAATTAATCTTAGGTTGATAGAATGGTGTCCAAAAAGTATAGCATAAAGTATTTCACATTAAATAATTCTAACCTTTAATAATTAAATTAGCCAATTTTATATTAAGGGTTTTTTATGTGTGTCATTTATACACTTACAATTAGCGTTGCAGCTGTGCAACTTAGTTACAATTGGAACCGTCAAAACGGATTTTGCCCACCGGACTGACCCGTCACGGCCACCTAAAGTAGAAGAGAAAATAGAAGCCCGTCAAATAGCAGACTTTTTTGTGCCTCCTCCTCTAGGCCCGAGGACTTGGCGGGTGGGCCAAATGGGTACTGGGCTACCCGCTAAAGGATTTGTTAATATGTATATGTAAATCATGAGCTGAAGTTATGAGATGAAAGTTGCAAAATTAATTATGGATGAGATGAGATTTCAGTTTCCAAATCAAGAAAGGACTGAGGTTTCAGTGACAATTAAAGAAAGAGCTGAAGTTTTTATGAGATGAGATTTCAAGCATTAAATCAAGGGCTGAGAGCTTCATTACAAGTCTGAGATCATATTAAAGAATTAATTAATGGGGGTTCAGTTGGGGATGAAGGTGCAAATTAAATCAAGGAATCCTATTGGTTGAAGGAATTAATTCAGATTTGCAATTTCAAAAGTCAGTAGCCGTATGAATGTGAGAAGAATTATGAGCTCAAGTTAATAAAAGGAAAGTATCTAGTTCCAAAATAGAAAGGGATTAAATTGAAGCACATATTTGAAGACTAAATCCCAGAAGGCGTGATATATATCAGATTTAATTAGGGGAGCCTATTTGCGTGGACTTAGAACTCAAAAAGATGGCTTAATATTTTAGTGTCTGACACAAATTAAAAATGAGTTAAGGATTTCTGGAAATGCTACAAGACTAGTTGACAAGAACATATTTGAGATTGTTTTTTCCAACAGATAAATTCTCAAATGCCGATAAAAGGATGAAGATTTGAAGATTGAAGTAGGGGCCCAATAGTTCAAAACGGCTTAGAGACGTACGAATCCAATCAAGAGAAAGCTTACAAAGAAAAATCCAGTGTGCTAAAATTTTCATCATTAAGAGACTTGCTAGACATTGAAAAATCAATGAAAGAAGTCTCAAGTTGGAAGTAAAGAAAACTTGTTTTCTACAAAGAAGTGGTTTCCCTACGGGAGTGTAGGAAGAAGATTGTCATACAGAGTTGTGAAATCTTGGTTGTATTTCTACCGGAGTGTAGAAAGGGAGAAAGTAGCACAGAGTTGTGAAATCCTGTTTGGATATTCTACCGGAGTGTAGAAGGGGGAAAGTAGCACGGAGTTGTGAAATCTTGTTGCAGTGTTGGAGACACTGGTTGGGGCGTGATTAGTGTGGACTTGGTGATCAAAGCACTAGATCACGGAAATTCATTGTATCTTGTAACTAAGAAGTTGTGGATATAGTGAATTACTCCTTGAGATAGGAGAAAGTAGAGTAGGATGATTACATCGCCACCGAACCACTATAAATTCTTGTGTCTTTTACTGCTTTATTTAATTATCACATGCTTGCTTGCTTCTCACGTGATATTCACTTGACACAATCACAACAATTATTTTAATTTTTCGCTGTGCACAAGACTCTACCAATCGGTTAAGAGTTTTGAATCTTTTATTGCCTTAACTAATTTTGTGATTGGCGAAATCGGTATTAAAGTCTATTCACCCCCCACTGCCTCTAGACTTTTACCTCAACTTATTTGGGACTAACACCCTCCCAGTGTTGAGAAGAAGGCATGTCAGTACATAGGATCTTTGGCTCCTATCACCATCATTTTGACTTGGAAACCAACAAGGTAATTGATGGGGTCATCAATCCCATCGTATTTGGGCATCGAAGGGCATTTGAAATCCTTTGGTGCATGATAACATTGTATATCCTCGGTGAACGGACTAGTGGTCATAGTGACCGGGTGATTGGCAGGTTCGTCCCTCCTTTCACTTTGTATTGTAAATCCTGAACTTCCTTCACTAGCTTCGCAACTTCCCGGGCTTGGGCTTTCCAGGAAGGTGTTGGAGATTCACCACTGCTCTCTGCTATATCTTCGTGGAAATAAACTTCCATGTATTCTACTCCTTGGGGTTTGTCGGTTTGGTGCTTAATTACTCGAGCGGCTTCTGCTCGTCAACAAGGGTTGGGTCTAACCGCTCAATGCTGAGTACCGACCAATTAGTTCATTTAGTTGTCGTGACTTTGGTGTTTAGATATGGCTAGCTTGTTCCACGGACTCAATCGATCTAAAACTGGGCATCCTGGACGATTTTCTTGATTAGCGAGCGAACTAGTCCTCATGTCTTTCTCTAAGATCGGTCATGCTCAAGTGTTCTATGTGGTTGACCAAAACTAGTAGGGGTGCATTGCAGTTGGCACTATCCTCTCCGGTGCGAGGTCGTGTTGTAAGGCCTTTATGAGGCATTTTGTTACTTCGACTACCGTTGGGCTAGGCCTCACGAGATTGATTGTTGAGAATTTGGCGACCGGTCCAGTGGATGATCGCACGTCTTCTTGGGGATCCTCCTCTGGGTTACTCTCCCTCTGCTAAGTGGAGCGACTGGACAATGGACGGGAATTCAGTTAGCTTAGAGTTTCGCGCAAATCGCAGGTCAATCAGCCAGATTGGGATAAATTTATATATAGTAGTAATAATTGTCATATTTATTTTTAAAATTTAGATGAAGTAAAAAAAAAAAAAAAAAAAAAAGAATTTGACATGCAATTTAACAATGGTTCAATAGGTATGCATTATAGTTAAATACAAATGGTGAAATTTACAGATATAAAAACGTATGCACTTTTATATCAATTTTAATAGTATATCTAAAAGATAGCTGCAAATTTTTATATTGTTAATGAAATACAACTACATCAAACCTTCATTAGAACTGAATATCTAGGAATATCTTAATGGAATATTAATGTACATAAATATCTTTTGTTTATATGAAAAATGAATAACTGCCGTTATTTGTAAAATGATATTCATTTTGTTGCTTGTTTATTCTACTATGCTAACCAAATAAATAAACAAACATCTTGGACTCATAGTCATCACTCTAACAAATTTAAAAAAATATTGTTAAAAAGTGGAGTCAATATGAATGCTTTTGAGCTATTACTTACAGCTAAAAAAAAATGATCGATATCATGGGAAAAGAGAAGTTGGCACAATTAAAAAGTCGCTCGAATTTGTGGCAATTATAGAGTTTCATAATTAATAGTAAGAAATTATTAAATTGCTTAACTTTTGTGAAATAATAACCATTAAATTATAAACTATTGTAAAATGATACGCAAATTAGAAATGCTTTAAATTTGTAAAGTCAAACCTATATTTGAGTAAAACAAACATTAATTAAATATTTATCATCATGTTTTTTTTCCCTCTAGGGTAAAGACTAGGGTTTCGGCATTCTCCTTCTAGGGAAACCTGTTTCTTGCAAATCTTTTCTGATCGTTTCTACGGCAAGTGCCGTCGGTTTCCTGCGACGAGGAGCGCTAAGCTTTTTACTGACGTGAAGCAAGGCAGACGGAGTGCGACATGTATGGCGGCGAGGAGAGTAGCGACGTCGAACGGTTGACAGCACGGTGGGAGGGGTTTGATTTGGAGGATGAGCAGGATGAGTTTTGTGCCGGAGGGGGAAGGAGTCGGTGAACTCCAGGTTGATGATGAGAGATATGGGCTGTTGTTGGCAGGTTCCTAACTACGAAGCTGGTAAAATTGGAATTTATGAAGCAAGTTATGGCATCCGTATGGCACCGGTGAGGGGGGTGCAGGTTACGGAGATTCAACCGGGACTTTTCTTGTTTGTCTTTTATCATAGGACGAACATAGATTACGTCTTGGATGGGGGTCCATGGGGTTTCGAGAATAATACCCTGGTTTGCCGCGAGGTGGTGGCCGGAGCAGTACCGGGGAAGTGGAGCTGAACTCAATTGATATGTGAGTTCAGTTGCATGGATTGCCGATGGGATATACGTCGGATACTGTACTTAAGCAGGCAGGGAATTTTATAGGCAAGTTTGTGAAACATGATGAGAGGTTCACGGGGCACCATGGCTTACATTCTACCGAATCCGTGTAGCTATTGCGGTTGGGAAGCCGTTGAGGCGTGGCATGAAGTTGGTGAAACGGGAATAAATCGGTAAGTTGGATAACTTTTCGGTATGAACGTCTACACAAACATTGTTCGTTTGTGGGATGTTGGGTCATGTTCGCATGTTCTGTCTGAAAGCACGTGAGAGGCCGACACCGGTTGAGATGCACCCGTTTTTCTAGGGTTACGGGGCCGGGGGGAGTAGGGGGGCCAAGGGTGGTGGGGAAAATTGGGCTAGTGCCGGTTGGGGGGAAACCGAAACCAAGGGTGAGGGAGGAGGCGGGAGAGGGTGTGGAAGGTGGCGGTGCATGGGGGCGAGATGAGGGGGAAATAAGGGAGGGTAGTATGGGGGTTGGGGAAGAGGGGTGGAGGCAAATGTCAAGCGCCGCTGGGGAGTTTGAGGGTGAAGGAGAGGATGTGGCTATGACGATGTGCAAAAAAACTTGCGAGCGGCGGGAGCTGGAGTCCAGTCCCGCCCATCATCATGAGTACGATAAGTTGGAACTTTTCGTGGCTTGGGCAATCACGTACAGTTCAAGAAATTGTGGACCTTGTGTCCGGTAAGAAGCCTACTTTGTATTTCTAATGGAAACAATGGTAAAACGAGATCATGCGGAGAGAGCTGCGGGGAGGTAGGTTTTGAAGGTTTGTTCTATGTGGATAGTGTTGAAGAATGGTGGGGGACTGGCTTTGTTTGTGGAGGAGGAATAATACAGCTACACTCTTGGGCTATTCGAAAAACCATGTGGATATTGAGGTCCGAATGTCATCAGGAGAGACATGGCGTATGACGTGTTTTCTATGCTTCCCTAAGAGTAGTCAAAGGCGAGAATCATGGGAGTTGCTTAAATCTTTGGCGGGGAAATCTCCGCTTCCGTGGGTTGTAATAGGAGATTTAATGATCCTTATTCCAGCATGAGAAAAGGGGAACCAATCCGCATCCAGATAACTTTCTCCGGGTTTCAGTGAAGCTGTGGATGAGTGTTGGACAATTTTAAATATTTATGTCCTCGCAAGTGCACGAGTCAATTGTAGTTTAAGCGTGCAAAGCAAGGGTCGATCCCACAAGAAATTGTAATAATGCAATTTAATAACTTGAAAATAATTGGAAAGAATAAACTTAAAAAAGTTTAACAAAGAAGTCTGAATTGCAGAATATTCAATCAAAAGTATGCAGAGAACTTAAAGATCGGAGAAATAAATAATCAAAGAACCAATGAACAAAATGAAATCGTAGGGAATAATTTGGTGATTTAACGGTTTCAA
>VALG01008338.1:0-16589 GCA_009835305.1 Ipomoea purpurea | reverse complement strand
CACAAAATCTCCACATATACGATGTCAGTAAGATCACAACAGGGTAAAATCATAAACAAGTCCTTAACTTCTTCCAAGATTCAGTAATCCATGAGAAAGAAAAGCCCAAATCGCATATTCTATAACCATATTTCATCATAAACTCCAGAAAAAGCAAGCAAGGGGGAGAGTAGCTTAATTTCAAAGGAAATACATGTTTGACATATTTACCTTTGCAATCAAACTCCTTAGCATCCTGCAATGGTACAACAGCCCCTGAGCAATATCTATCTTATTTTTTCTGATAACTGATCCCATACTCAACAAATTTTGGTGTAAGTTCAGGAACATAGAACACATCGATATAAAATTGTGAGTACCATCCCAACTGGAATAGAGATTTTACCTTTTCTCAAAATTCCCTTTAACTTATTGCCAAATTCACTTCAGACGGAACTGATTTGTCAATTCATAAAACAATTCTTTCTTCCCACACATATGGTTACTCACCCAGTTATCCAAGAACCATAGTTTTATCTGGCAGAAAAACTATCGCTGGCTAAAAAGCAAGTAAGTTTCAGAACTCTCACCAGACTTTTCAGCAGTGTTTTCAGCAATGGTTCTTGATTCCACATTGTTGTCCTCATTATACCAACAATCTGCAATCTTGTCCATACTTGCCAAATTGTAGCAATGAAATGGAAATTTACCTTGTTTGGTATTACCCCACCTCTTCCTTGGTTGGAGTTACCATGTCCCCTCCTTGGTTGAAGTTACCACGACCTCTTCCACTAGATCCTCCTATTCCTCTTCCACGACCTCTACCAGATCCTCCACCTCTTTATTAGTGCCAGTCCATATTAAGGGTGACTTGACTTCAAAGCTTCTTCAGCTAGTGGTTCCAATTTTGACGCAAATCTGTCAATATGACTTTACTCATACCTTTCAGCTCTGCAATTAATAAGAGCTCGTTTTGTGTGACTCTTGTACTGAAGCCACCAACTATTTTACTTCATCGCATAGTTCGAAGAACTTTCAACCACTGCACCATTCTTCATCGGCTATCTCCGTATAACCGCGACTATCACCACAGCTTAAGATCGAGTAAATAACGCATCTACGTTTTCTGTAGAGCATCTCACAATTATCGGAGAAACCTTCGCAACGACTGCTAAACTTAGGACTTCTGCGCCCGACAACTCCTTGGTGACACTTAGATGTCCCAAGCTGTTCTTTTAGCACGAGCTAATGCCAAAAATGAAATAATAACACTTGGGAACTGACTCTAAGCTAATGTATCTCAGCCGGTGTATACCCGTTCAACTCACTCTTTATACCGGGATTCAACAAAGCTCCAAGATTTTGGCTTGCAAATTTCGCAATAATTGCCATATAATGTAATCGAATCTCCCACTCCAATTTGGCGACGCCCTACAAACCAATATTGAAATTTGTTGTCATATTTCACTACGGGAAATATTTCGGGGTTGAAAGGTTGACTGGCTCTGATACCAAATGTAAGAAATATTAAATATAATATATTTAATATAATATATATTAAATATAATATAATATATCTATAGGATATATTAAATATAATATATCGATATATTTATTATATATATTGAAGAGGAGAGAAGGAATAAATAATCTTTTTCACTTGATGATTAATGAATGAACAATAGCATCCTATTTATACTAAAGGATAAGCTAACAAATTAAAACTAGCTAAAAATTAGGCAATAACCACTTAATGCTCCATGCATAGTTACAATCAAGGCCACACCTGCATTACCCACGTACAACACCCATTACTTCCATTAATTCTTGGTTAACAATTATAATAATAATATTATTATAACAATGATTTTCAGGTACATCTCATCTTTGTTGGGCGTCGGCCGATTGGCCTAGTTCAGCCCCTGGTCAATTCGAGACGTCGTGTTGTGGCTTACCATAGAGAGATGTGGTTAAATGGTTAATTTCCACTTACTTATCACCAATTAATTTTAAGTAGGATATGAAAACTAAATAGCTTAGCCAAAAAACTCTGTGGTTAAGCATGCTTAATTTACAACAGTCACAGGATGGGTGACCCACTAGAAAGTAAGCATTGTGCAGCGCTAAAATCCATCAATTGGTATCAGAGCCGTGGGAGAGGATTGGTTTGGGCATCGACCGATTGGCCGAGTTCAGTCCTGCTCGATTCGAGACGTGACGAGAACTCTATGATTAAGCGTGTTTGACTTACAATAATCACATGATGGAATTGCAATTCCTTCCAACCAAACGCCCTGTTAATTCCATGGATTTTAGGAAGAAAAAAATGATAATTGTGAGACAAAATTACCCCTCTTCTTTTTTTAACCTAAAAGTGATGTCTGACAACAACAATAGACATTTTGGACTTTATACTACTTATTCCCTTTCAATTCCCATGTATACCAAACATTGGAATTGAAATTCCCAATAATTTTATTCCTGTAAACCAAAGACCAAAATTTAAATTCCCACTTTATTTCACAGTAATTCATTTTCAATGGAATTGCAATTCCTTTCGCAACGTAATTTCATTCCTCCAACCAAACGCCCCGTTTATTGAAATTATAAGCACTAAAAATAATGCATTCTATACCAATTAATTTTGCAATATTCTAATACTGGTATATATTTATTTTCATAAAAAAATAAAATGGAAAAAAAGTCAAATAGCAATCGAACTTATTACTAATTTTAATTGACAACCGACAAAAAAAAGTAGTAATTGAATCATCTAATCCTAATTTGCAAGTAACATGTTATAAGTTAGTTGTAGTAAAAACCGTATAATTTTTATTTATTTATTCTATTATTTAAATCAACTAGCGACGAGAATAACCATGACCACCTCTTCCAGGCCCGACAAACGGAGTAGCGAAGCCCCTCCGTTCAAGTCGTCCGGATGGATGGAAAGCAGCTGCCCCCTATCGCCGAATCTACAAAGAAGGTTTGAACCAGCTCCTATATCCATCAAGATCGACAAAGGATGGAGTACACCACCTACTCGGCACAAATCAAAAGACCATGATGCCTCCTCCATTGATTAATAATAAATAATAATGATTCATGGAGCCGGAAGATATGAATCCTTCCCCATAATTTAATGGTAAAAGACTCTTTCCTTGTTTACTAAAGTAGGAAGATGTAAGGAAACAAGGAACAATTCATTAAGCATTAGAGTACAACCAGACTTGGATTGACTATCAATTTCTACCTGCTACTACTATTAGATTTCAGATCTAGGAGCTAAATCACCAATTAACCTAGGAATTAATTATCTAATAACCCTTAAATAGATTTGGATTTACGGTGGTTTCACAATACGATCTCGTCGACAACACCTTCAATTGAGTGATAAGGGCCGGACGCCGTGTATGTATACCTACACTTGCACAGAACACCAATCTCTTTGTACTCACCACCTCGACGCATCTAACCTTCTTAACCCGATTAAACGTTAATTTTCACTCATTCTGATAGAAGAAATGCAACTTACAACGGGTCATCTTGGTCTAGACAGAATACACATTAGCGGAGTATCTGTTACATCTATAAACTGATAAAATACGTATTACCACCTCTCAGTTGTATGGACTTAACATGCACAATACACTAATGGATACATCTTATGTTCAGTTCCTTCAACCTATTGAAAAGTACATTCGTTATTTGCCTCAACACAAATTGTCACATTATTGTGTCAAATTTGAAAGTTTATGAATATGGTCCGAGCTAATTAATCTACGCATACAATTAAACATTAACATGCCTAGGTAACCTACCACCCAAATGGAAGAACAAGCAAGTAACTTAACTGCTTTTTCATTGATAATTACATTACAGCTTAAAAGCCCTCGATACATTCCTTACCACAAACATCCTAACTTGACAAAACAACCTTGTCAGACTCGAACACCATGCGAAAGCCTTGCTTTTCAACAGAGACCAAACACAAGATTCTTCCTCAGCTCCGGAACATACAGCACGTTGTTCAACGTCGTTCCTTCCCGGAATCATCTTAGAACCACCTTGCCCACGCCTTCCACAGCAGACTAAGCAGAGTTTCCCATCCAAACCTTCTCGCCCTCAACGGTCTCAAAGGTGTTGAACATCTCTCGGTTGCAACACAAATGCCTTGTTGCACCAGTATCGATGAACCACTCTCGTGGTTAGAGTCCACGAGGTTCACCTCGTCACCATAGCCGAAAGGCTAATCTCGACCTCCTTCTGATTGCTTCTCAACCATGTTGGCTTCAGAACTCTTGTTCTTCTTCTTTGGAACTTTGCATTCAGAGGACTTGTGGCCAGACTTGCCACAATTGAAGCATTTTCCATGAAATTTCTTCTTGGTAATGCCTCCTTTCGGACCTAGCTTTCGCTTTCCTTCTTGGAGCTTTAGCATGCTCCACAACATTGGCCTTAGCGCCAACAGTGACAGAATTTCTGCCATCATTCGTCCTGTTCCCCTCCTCAATTCGGAGTCGCTGGATCAGGTCCTCCAGGTTCATTCTCCTTTCGCTTATGCTTAAGGTATTCTTGAAGTCCTTCCACCTGGAGGCAGCAAGTGGATAACAGATCCCACTAGGAAGGCTTCACTCAACACTCATGCCTTCGTCACGGATTTCATCAAAGATAGTTGTAAATCTTCAACCTGACTTAGCACGGTTTGAATCAACCATTTTGAAGTCAAGAATCGGCCAACCACAAATTTCTTTGAGCCGGCATCCTCTTCGGTATTTATGATCCAAGGCTTCCCACAGCGCTTTCGATGTGCCAATCTTGCGATATACATCGTATAACGGCATCACATAATCCGTTCAGGATTTAGTTTCGGCAAAGGAAGTCGAATCCTTCAATAGCCAACTGCCATCACGGATTGGGCATCCTGTTCCCTTAACTCGGGAACCTTCTCGGTAAGAACCTTGCCAAGCCGAGAGTTGCCAGGTAGAACAACATCTTTTGTGCCACCTCTTGAAGTTCGATCCACTACCGGTGAACTTCTCCGGTCTTTCGGCCGAACCACTCGATACCGAAAGTACCCGAGTCATGGGAATGTATCCCTCGGTGCTCCCACCATCTTGTGAACCAACGTTCACTAGTGGGGCTTGAAAGTTGCAACGTTGTTGCCATTCCCACCATTGTTGTTCTCAACAACATTCTCCTCCCCATGAACTGGCAAAGAAGGGTTCTCGATTTCTTCTAGGAAATTAGAGACAAACAACCAACGGGAAAGAATAAGGTTTTAAGATTGTTAGGTAATAAGGAGGAAAATCCCAAAAAATTAATAATCCTACGAAAATATTATAATTATATGGGAAGAGGTAGAAAACTGGAAAGGAAAAGATGGATAATTCGGGTAGAGGTTAGCACGAGTTTAAACAAATTTTTCTTTTCCTTAAAACCTTATTTGCTACCTCCCACAAGTGCTAGGAGCGTTGTAGCCTAGGTTTCCCAGGATAAAACGTGCTATGATTCCTTGTTTGAGCACCCAAACAAAGAATCCGGCGAACAAAGCAAAGAAAGAACACACTTGGCTAAAAAGAGAGTAGAAGGAGAGTTTTGGGGTTGAAAACGTAGTGGAATTCCTTCAAATTGTTATTTTCTAAACTGCTATTGCTATACCCTCTCTTATATAAGGGTGTTGGAGTGATAGCATTCGACACGGAAATTAAATTGGTATTAAAACCAATTGTGTAACACCTGCAACAGCCATGCCCACTAACTGTGATAAAAATTGGAATTAAAATAATATTAATTCCGTAGCAAATGAATGTAATGGGCTCCAGACTGTCTATTGGCGTACCATGGTTGTGAAAGCCTCTATGCTATACAATTCAATTAGCTTAAAAAGAGCTCTTGTATAAATAGTGTGGCAAATCCTCTTCCCAAATCAATATGGGACAAAAGCTCACTTTTTCCCTTCATTTTCCAACTTAAATGGGTCTACTTTGAGAATCAATATCTCATTCACCAATATCCGTTTTGAGCGTACAATATATCAATCTCCTCGTCTTACTACGAAGAATCCGAATCCACTTTGACCCGACCCAAATCCGAAGTGGACCACACTGATAATTATACCACAAAATAGTCACTTAATATGTCATTTTATGTCATTTTAAGCTACTTTTTCCAACACTATTATCATGTAAGTATGATGACATGACACATATAATGTCAACGCAAGGGACCTATGCTCATAGGTACTTAAAGGTAACAAATAGTATTTTCATGAAAATCAACCAAATAGAAAATATGTCATTTTATGACGTTCAACCAAACATTAAAAATTTAAAATATTTTTTTAAAATGTAAAAATTTATGTAATACTATTTCATGGATTTTTGTTTGTGAGACAGGTCGGGTAAAGATAAAATGTATAGAATAATACTTATTTTAGTAAATGTAATACTCCATTACTCTATACTAAATTAAGACTAAATGTTTATTACTTATAAGAAATAATGTAATACTTATAAAGAAAAATGTAATACTTATATATTTTGATGTAAAAATATTACATTTTTGTCTATAGAAACCGGGAAAATTGCTAAAAAGTCTAGGTGACAAAATTTTAATGGTTTGTGGATCGAAACAACAATATGAAAGGTCAAAGTGTGGCATGAAGAATGATTTATGGGTTCATGGTGCAGGATGACACTTCAGTCATAAAAAATAATACTTTTACATCAAAATATAAAAGTATTACATTTGTCTTAAAAAAATATTATGTTTATAAGTAATAAACATTTATTCTTTATTTAATACTACATTTGTTGGTATAAGTATTATATTTTCATATTGGCCCGATCCAATTTAACCTATCTCAGGGATATAAAAATATATAAGGCGATCTTACACAAGTATGACTTTTTAAAAAATAAATTATTTTCTAAAAATTATTTTCAAGTTTCCAAACATACTCATCTCTTTTAACTCGAGTTAACTACTTGAAATGAGTATGACTTTGTAGTGCAAGTATACCTCGGCGCTTCTTGATAGCAAAACAGTAATTCTAGAGAAGTGCGCTAAGGTATATCGAGTTGGGTTGTTTGATGGCTATATGCCGATCCATTCTCATAAACTCTCCAATTCCTCGTCGCCATTTGCAGCCGATAATCGCCAATTCCACTTTCTCTACCCCTCCCAGGTTCTCCAAATTTACAGCGTTGCCACTCCTCCGCCATAAACGCTCTCTACCTCCCTTCGCGTCACTCTCCATGGAAACTCCTCCCGAGGGTTACCGTAGAAACGTAGGCATTTGCCTCATGAACCCTTCTGACAAAAAGGTTGTGTTTTTATTAGTTATTGATATAATGTTTTTTCTTGTTTGGATCTTAATGTTAAATTGTTTATGGAGTTCGTTTCTGAATTTTACAGATTTTTGTTGCTTCGAGGCTTGATATACCTACTGCTTGGCAAATGCCTCAGGTAGATTTTGGAAAATTCCTTATTATTGGGCTCAATTTCAATATCATTTTTATTTACTCTGTAAATTAGTGGAATGATATTTTTGGGGTGTTTGAAATAGTCTCTTCATAAAGGATGAATGAGCTCAAATCACCAGCTTCTATTTACTCTAATTTGGAGAAATATAGAAAATCTGTGTTTGCCTAACAATATCTCTTATCTTAGATAGAATAGATTTCAAATAGATAAAATGTGTGGTTTTTATTAGTTTCATTCTGGATCAATTGGTCTCAATTTTCTGTTTAACCCATAAAGGAAGAATGAAGATTTTGCAAATTACCTTCCCAAATCAATCCTTGTCCTGTTACCTGGAGTTGACAAAAAGGGGATTTGTATACAATGATATACTCAATGCAAATGACCCTCTTTCTGTTGAACATATAATTGTAGTGTTTCATAACCATGCATTGCGTTATCTTTTGGTGAAATTCAGATTTTGAATATGATATTTCTTCGAAGAGTTATTCTATTTGTCTGCTCTTGTAAATTGTTATATGGAATACAGTTTTTTACCATACGTCAAACTGCCTACTATAGTTCTTACATCTAATATTGATGACCTTAATGCAGCTTTTCTACTTGATTAAAAGTCTTATGCTAGAGAAAATAGACCATGGTTAGATATGCCCAATTAGGGGGCACTTTAGAACTCAAATTTTTGGATCCACTTCAATATCAATATGGTGTTGCTTGGCATTCATTCTAGCTGTAATTCATAATCGAATTGAAGTCTCGAGTGTGAAGCATGCTATGACTCTATGTAGCACTTTGACAGACATAGGCACCTCTTATTAGACATGGATGTAATGACATGTAGTTTCTTTTAAAAATAAAAATAAAAATAAAAACAAGGGAACAATGTATCGGTAGGGCATGTCTTGTCTTTGACTCTTTACTCTTATTTATTCAATGAACACAAATTATAGCATAGGAAGCTTGGTACATTGATTTCGATAAAAAATACTTTAGTACAAAACATTAGTTTAGTGCCATCAAATATGGAATATGAAAACTTACTTTGGACTTCCATACTTGCTCAACAAATCTCAAGACAAAGAATATACCAAACTAATCCTTGATCTAGATCTAGTTAGGGTAAGCTGAAGGAGTGGTGGGAATGTGGGATGCAACATTAGGGCTAATAAGGAAGACATAAAAATGTATTTGGTGTCCCATACATGTTGGATAAAACAACACATACCCTTTATGTGTCCACAAGGTGTGTTCAAAATTAGTATACAGACTTTATATATGTATTTAAAACATTGGTATTGCTATGCAGGCAATAATTTTGCAGTTATCTATGGAAAAGATTGCTCTTGAATATTTCTTTGAAATGTTAACTTTTTTTAACACCTAATAAATACATATTCTGGAACAGGGTGGTGTTGATGATAATGAAGATCCTAGAAATGCTGCCATCAGAGAACTAAGAGAAGAAACTGGAGTTACTTCTGCAGAAATTATTGCTGAGGTTAAAATTAGATTCTAAATTTATTAGTTGTTGGTATTCTAGTCTTAACCCTTATTTTCTTCACAATGAAAGAGGACTTTTGTCGTTTGGTAGCTGGCTTAAAGATTGTTTTTTTTTTAAACACTCATGATTATTTACAAGGTAGTATCTATTCTATACTTTCTCAATCTTTTTCAGCTCAAAGAATCAATGCCCCCACCACCAAGGTTTGATCCTGTGAGTCTGTGACCACCCATTTGGAATGGTAACAGAGGTGTCATCACACTATATAATAGTTTGCTTAAAGATAGTTGGCCCTTCAAAATTGTTTATGCTAATATAATACGGAGTAGTACAAATATTTGTTATAATTGAGTCATTGGAACTTGTACAAAAGCTCACTCTAAATCCTTCTGTTGCTTCAGTTTGATATATAATCATGGGCATTACCAAACTGGTTCTTGACATAAAATGTTGCATACAGGCGCCATACTGGTTGACATATGATTTCCCACCCGATGTCAGGGAAAAACTTAAGGCGTCAATGGGCTCTGACTGGAAAGGTCAAGCGCAGAAATGGTGGGTGCATCTAATTTCCTTTTGGTCCCCGTGTGTACACTCTGCACTCTATGCAAACCCATGATTAACTTCAATTTTAGATTACATTGATTGTTGGTACATATAGCCCTTTGCTAAATATTAACAAATGTTAAAAATCAACCTTGTTGTGCCTCATACCGTGTCTTGCGTGTGACATAGTTGCTTCTATTGCATAATTGTAGGTCGCCAATTTCCAGATATATTACTATTGTATGCCCTGATGTTCTCTAGTGTTGAAACATTTATAGGTTCCTCTTTAAGTTTACCGGAAAGGATGAGGAAATCAACCTTCTGGGCGATGGGACCGAGAAGCCTGAATTCGGAGAGTGGTCTTGGATGTCACCAGAACAAGTTGTCAATCATGTAAATCCAGCTCCTTAACCCCAAAATATTTGTTAACATTATTGTTCCTTATAATTACATGATCCTCGCATTTTGCTCGAAATATTTCCTCTGCAGGCAGTGGATTTCAAGAAGCCTGTTTACAAGGAAGTTGTGTCTGTTTTCACTCCATTTCTTCAATAGGCTGCGGCTATGTCAATTCTGCATTGTCTCAAGGGACCTTTGCCAGAGAGTAGAATGTGTTATATGAACAGATGGACTGAAGAGTGAATACTCCTATAGGACTATAGGACATCCAAAGATAAGTGTTGAGGAACAACCCATTTCAAGTCTATATTGGGGGTGTATTTAATCAAGACTTGTATCAATTTTTAAAGACTTTGATAAATTTTAAAATGACTTTTATAAAATATCTTTAGCTTTTAAAACTATATAAAAGTATGCATGACAAACATTTAAGGGTGTTTGGTAAATAGATGTTAGCTAATTGGGGTAGCATTAGCTTATTGTAAAAAAGTGTGATAAATTAATTGTTAGCTGATAGTTGATTACATGCAAAAATGATTTTTTCAAAAAGCTGATCGAAAAAACTGTTTTGAGCAATTTTTTGAATTTAAGCATTCTAGAGCAATAAGCTGTTACAAAAAGCTAATTAATCAAACATCCATATTGATTTTTTAACTTAGTCAAACAACTAATAGTGATTAAATAAGTCAAAATTGATTGATAAGCTAACTATGTTACCAAATGGGACCTTAAGCTTTTATATTTCTCTAATCGGAATATACTTTTACAAACATTTTATAACTTCTATTAATACATTTACAATTTTTTTACAAAAACTTTATATATATAATATATTTTGATGAATCATGAAGAAATTTATGTATTACAAAAAATAATAAGTAAAAATTGATTGCCTCAGAAACATAACATACAATATAATATAATTTTATATAAAACATATATTTTGATAAAATAATTCAGTGAGTATAAAAAATTTGAAAAACAATTAAACAACTATCAGCTATCAACTAGCAACTAATTTATTGAGGAAGAAACGGGTTTTATAAATCAAAACGATGTTTTTTATAAATCAAAATGATGTTTTTGTCCTCACTTTAACGGTGGATTGATGGTAATTGTAACGTCAGACCACATTTGGGTACCGTTTGAAAACTAAGAAGACTAAATTCATTACGTTTAATTCTTCGGGACAAAATCGAGTATTAGCTAATATCGAGGACCATTTTGGATATTAAACTCATTATATATATATAATATATTATTATATATATATATATATATATTTATATATATATATATACGCGACTGGCAATGATATCTTTTGGCTAAAAACACATGAATATTCTCTCTGGAAATCTCTCTCCCTGGTATCTAGGGTTTTTTCCCTCCCTCCCTGGCTTCTAGGGTTTTTTCGTTCTGGCATATTCTACGTTCGTAATTCTTGCTGCTTCGTTCACGCGAGTTTAGTAACAACCAATTACGCTGCTTGCTTGTACACGTTTTTCATTCCCCGATTATAGTTTCACGGTGCTGCTTCGATCACGTGGGTGAAGCATGGATACTGGGCGTAACATGGGCAGTAGACATGGCTTGGACGGCGGATATAGTATGGACGTGGGCGTAGCACGGAGGTCCGTGACTTAGTGCAGGGGGTGCGCGGAGATAACCCTTGAGGATGAGGAGGCAGGGGTTCGATTTGAGGATGACCCGGGTACGCTGTCGCAGTTGAGGTTGAGCGGCAGTATTGGCAGATAGTCGGCAGGTTTCTAACTGATCGTAATATCAAATTTGATGTGATGAGGCAGGTTATGGCGTCTGTGTGGAGCCGTTGATGGGGATACAGGTTACTGAGGTACAACGAATTTTGTACGTGTTCACGTTTTATCATGACACGGACATGGCATATGTGCTGGAGAATGGCCCATGGGCGTTTGAGAACGCCACCTTAATATGTCAACCGTTGCGACCTGGCGAACATCCCACGCAGGTCACTTTGAATACGATTTGATTATTGGATTCAGGTTCAATGATCTGCCGGTTGGTACCGAACGGATAAGTTTTGGGAGAAGGTGGGGGATTATTTAGGGCTGTTCATTCGGCTAGATGAACGGAATTTTGTGAGGCCTTGGACTAAATTTTACCAGAGTACAGGTTACGTTGAGGTTTCGGCACCCCTGAAAAGGCGCATGAAGATGATTTTACGGGAAATTCATGGACATGGGTTACCTTTCGGTATGAACGGTTTGCACATGTTTTGTTACTTTTGTGGGAAATTAGGCACACGGATAAGTTCTGTTTGGATGCCCGTGTGTCTCGTCTGAAGCCCGAGCAATACCCTTTTAGTGCGGGTTTGAAGGCGGGGGGCAATTTACCGGCGAAGGCGGTGGGGGAGAGCTGGTTGCAAAAAGGGAACGGAGACACCGTGAATTGGGGCTCGGCGGTGGGGAGGGGGGTGCTGTCCACGACTCACGGACCATCACGGACCGGTTGGGACGTGGTTCGGACTTGCGGCAGATTGGCGTCGGGCGCCGGGCAGTGGGGTGGGTTCGGCCAGTGTGTCTAGGCCGTTCGGGGCAGGCTGGGGGAGGGTTTTCGGATGAGGAGAGGAGGAAGGTGTGAGGGCTGATCCGAAGCGGAGACGGGGGGTGGTGAGGGGAGGCGGCGAGAGGGGGGAGGCGGAGGATGGTGTGATGTTGGTGGATTCTGATCCTACTATTCTGGCGGGTCCTGTTGGTCAGGCCCGCCCTCTCAATGAGTGTTCTTAGTTGGAACTGCCGTGGCTTGGGCAATCCACGGACGGTTCGCGAAATTATGGACCTAGTGTCCAAAAGGAAGCCGGATTTTGTGTACTTGATGGAGACGATGGTGGATAGGAGTCATGTGGGAGAGGCTCCGTGTGAAGATTGGTTTTGAAGGAGGCTTTGGGGGGATAGTGTGAGACAGAAGGGTGGTATGGGTTTTCTATGGGCGAGAATAATAGTGCTCGGTTGATTAAATACTCTAATAACCACATTGATCTGGTGGTGTCATTACCAAACCGTCATCACTGGAGACTTACTTGCTATTATGGTTTCGCTCAAAGTACGAGGAGAAGGGAGTCGTGGGATTCCTACGATCACTCAGGAGTGTATCTGATCTTCCTTGGGTGGTAGTGGGGGATTTTAACGACCTTCTTCATCAATCTGAGAAGAGAGGTAGACGGCCGCATCCAGCTGGTTTGATTGAGGATTTGGGGAGGCTCTTGCTGACTGCGGCTTGACGACTATTCCCATGATCGGGTATCCTTTTACCTGGGAGCGTAGTAAGGGGACACCGAATTGGGTAGAGAGCGGCTGGATAGAGCAGTGGGGGATGCAGCTTGGTTGGGAATTCATAATAGAGCCAGGCTATTTAATATTCGGATTTAATGTCGGATCATACGGCCCTTTTTCTGGATATTAATGGCTTAGCTAAACTCGGGGACCACGTGGTTTTCGTTTTGAGAATGCGTGGTTAAAGGACGAGGGCTGCAGAGGGTGATGGAGGAGAGAGTGGACGGAGTACACAGGGGTTGGGGTTGCAGGAGAGGTTGTGGATGTGTGGCCAGGCCTGAAGAAGTGGGGAGGGCCATTTTCAAAAATTTGGTTCCAGGATTGACACAATAAGGCGGATATGGATGCCTTGAGAGGGCGTATGGATTCGGCGTCCTTGGGGCAGTTTAGACAGTTGGATGAGCAGTTGAGTTCCATTCTGTCGCAGGGAGGAGACTTTCTGGAAACAAAGGGCCAAACAGCACTGGCTGCAGGGTGCGGATAGAAATACAAAGTTTTTCCACCAGTACGCCACGTACCGGAAAAGGAAAAATTATGTTACGAAGCTTAAAGATGAGAATTGGGGTTTGGAAGGAAGGGGATGGTCTAACATCGCTGGTGACGACCTATTATGAGCAGATTTTTCGGTCCAGCCATGGGACTGGTGTGTTCCACGTGGAATAACCTCATACCGCGGGTCACACGTGAGCAAAATGATGCTCTTCTCCGTCCGTTTGAGCCTGAGGAGGTCAAAAGCGCCCTGTTTTCCATGGGGAAGGATAAGTCACCGGGACCGGATGGAATGAATCCGGGTTTCTATCAGGCATTCTGGGATCTTCTAGGTAAGGATGTTACTGATTTTGTGCTTAACTGTTTATCTCAATCATCTTTCCCCTTAGAGTTGAATGATGCGAATATTGTGCTAATACCTAAGAAAGTATCCCCTGAGTTTGTTGCGGACCTCAGGCCTATTGCTTTGTGTAATGTGATCTATAAACTGATGGCTAAAATGATTGCAAACCGTATGAAGCCACTACTTGAAAGTGTAATTTCAGAGTCTCAGAGTGCCTTTTTGCCGGGCAGGCTCATTTCGGATAATATTCTTATTGCATCCGAGGTTGGGCATTACTTACGAAGGAAACAGCTAGGGCAGGTAGTTTGGGCGGCTCTTAAATTGGATATGGCCAAGGCCTATGATCGTATGGAGGTGGCCGTTTGTGAGCGTATGTTGTTGGGGCTGGGTTTTGATGAAAAATGGGTCAGACTTATCATGCTTTGTGTACGAACAGTCAGGTATAGGGTGCTGGTTAATGGGAAGCCGAGTAAAGAGATAATCCCGTCTAGGGTTTAAGGCAGGGAGATCCACTGTCTCCGTACCTTTTTATTATATGTGCAGAAGGCTTGTCCCTCTTGTTGCAGGATGCTCAGGCTAAAGGACGGATACATGGGTGTAGGGTAGCTCGTGGAGCTCCGCCGATTTCGCATCTTTTCTTTGCGGATGATAGCCTGTTATTCTTTAAGGCAAATATGCAAGAAGCTTATGGAGGTGAAACATTGCCTAGCGGTTTATGAGGAATTCTCAGGTCAATCAGTTTTAATTATCATTAAATCCAATATTTCCTTTAGCCGGAATAACGGTTTTGGGAGTCAGGGATGATATTGCTATTGGTTTAGGTGGGAGCAAGCTGAGGATTTTGGGACATACCTGGGTCTCCCTTCAGTTATTGGAAGGAACAGAAGAGCGGTTTTCTATATTGAGCAAAAATCTAAAACAGCGGTTTGGCTCATGGAATAAAGAGGCTGTTTATAATGGCAGGAAAAGAGTGCTACCGAAAAGTGTAGGCAACAGCAATGCCAACTACACTATGAGTATCTATCTGCTACCTACTGTCTTTATGTGCCTCTTTGGAGAGGCTATGAATAAGATACTGGTAGGGGATAAGAGTAATGTGGTAGATGGCCATTCATTGGATGGCCTGGGATAAGATGTGTGTTGCCCAAGAAGTATGGGGTATGGGTTTTAAAAGCTGCATGATTTTAATTTGGCCTTCTTAGGGAAGCAAGGGTGGGAGATGTTGACTTGCCGGACACTCATCTAGTGGCCAGGATCTTTTAAGGCAAGGTATTTCCCCAACTCTTCCTTTACTATGAGGGCCACGCTATGGTGGAAATCCATAGCTATGATGTGTGAGATAGTATAATGGCTAGTCAGGATATTATTCGATCAGGTTGTTGCAGGCGAAATTGCAGCAGGTTAGAATGACTAAAGTCTGGGGATCTCCCCTGGTTGCCTACTCCCACGGACCCGTTTGTTCACTCAGATGCAACCTGCGCAACAATCCTGATTTGGATCGTGGCGACAATTAAATAATTCATGACCAGGGATTTTGGATGTGATCTTAATAATTGCAGTTATTTATTTCCCAGGGATGCGGGATTGATTTTTGCGAACCCCGGTGCTGTGTGGATTTTAATGATGATTGGTACTGGCGGGTGATATAAGGGGGGTCTTATACGGTCAAGAAAATGAGTTATAGCAGCTGGGGAAATTAATGCCCCAAAGTGATGCAATATGGAAGAACACTTTGGAATTTACAGGTTCCTCCAAATGGAAGATTTTTCTATGGAGAGCTATCTCTAATATTTTGCCAACCATTACTAACCTGATTAGAAGAAGAGTGGAAATTCCAAATGTGTGCCTGCTTGTGGTGTGCTTGAAGAGGATGTTATGCACATTTTATGCAATTGTGTTTATGCTAGTCATGTGTGGAATGTTTCACAACTCCAAATCCCTAACTTTGGTAATCATGATTTTGGTGCAGTGGGTGGAGCTTTGGTTAGGAACTCAGCAATATCTGGGTTATCTAAAAGATCAGATATGTGGAATACTCTACGAAATATGGCGAGCCCGGAACATGGCGGTTTGGGACCTCGCTTTGCCTAACCCGACGCAGCTTTGTGCTTCATTCATCGAACCTGGGCCGTGTGGAATAAAAACAAATGTACGTGGCATTGGTGTTACGGTAGCGCCAAGCGTTACTGCCTTGCCACAGATCCATTCCGTTTCGTTGACTACCATACGCACGACGCAGCTGCATCCCCTCATCATGACACGTGATTTGTAGCACGGACGCGGGATTCTATTGGATCACAACATGCTCAACTTTGGTTTATGTACGCAACTCGGATGGTGTTTTTATAGCAGCGGTAAAATGGGCCCCACTCTCTTGTCCTTAATGACCCGCTTTTAGCCGAAGCAATGGCACAATACGTGAGGCTCCTCTCTTAGGCTTCAGGACCACAATTATCAAATATGTATTTTGAACGGACTGCGCAGTCTTCTCGTGGATAAGCTCCGGAGATTGTTCAGTTTATTTTCGGTACGTATC
>VALG01008335.1:0-13718 GCA_009835305.1 Ipomoea purpurea | reverse complement strand
TCAAAATCTATAAAACAGGAAAGGCTTGCTACAAACTTCCACCCAGTTATTATTCATTTGCGAAAGTTAATTCTTTATTTTACACTTCTATGTTCTCTCACATACTTGTGAATTCTGGGAGTCTAGCTGCATATGTATATGTCATTTTAATTCTCCCTCGAATATTATGATGTCTATTGGGGAAGCTCTTTCAGACTGCTCTAACATTTTAGGCAATATACAAATAATTCTTATTAAGGTAAAATTATCTAAATGATAACATCTTTTATATTTACCTGTGGAATATTATATATACAATCTATTACGATATAATTCCGTTAATACTCTCTGTCATATTTTATGATAAGTGCTAAGATTAATATAACATCCCTCAATCCACTGTTAAAATGGAACATATTTGTAATAACATATACTATAAAATATAATATATAATGTTAGCTTATTTTTCTAATTTATTTTCTTACATCAACAAATTATACACCACGATAATGATTCAAAATCAACAAAACTACAATAGTACCACACAATCACATAAAAGTTATGATGCCAATTTAGAACGAAACCCAATATATAAGAGTTTATTAAAATCATGAACCGAAAATGCCCTCATTCATGTTCTGAATGAAAAAATAAAATATATTTATAATAATTAGAATTTAGAAATATTTTAAAAATAAAAAAATAAAATTTTAAGAGAAAGTTTGAACCAGCAGTTCAAATTGGATCTGAAACCGTGAATCGACGGTTCAAAATAAAAATCAAATCACGATTATATATACTTGTATATGAGAATTAAAATAAATGCAAAAAGAACATACACTATTGCAAATATTATAATTCTAATTTTAAGCTAATGTTAGTATTTTTCCGATTTGAACATCTGTCCACGGTTCAAGATCTTTATTTTTTTAGTTCACGATTTAATAAACGGAAACCAAATATCAAGTTCTGGTTCTGAATCATAACCGAAAAATTTCGATTGATTGTTATAGTGTCCGATTTAGTTCGAACCGAACTGTGTCCATCCACATATAAGCAATAATTGTTGAAGAAGATAAATAAATAAAATATTTATTTTAAGGGTAGAAATGTCCATTTAATATATAGGGGGGAAAATGTCACTTTTATAATAATTAGGGGGCAAAATGTGGATGCATGAATAACTTAGGGAGAAAAAGTCTATAAAGCATATAACTCAATGAAAAAGTGTCACTTTCCCTTTATTAATATACTAGTTTTTACGCGCAGTGCGGGATTGGGATAATGCCCAATTTTTTTATTTTTTTTTTCAAATAAGTACTTTAAGATATCAAGCAAGGCAAGATTATATTGAGTTTGTTCATTGCATAATAGATTGAATGTGGAATTTGCGTATTTAAATAGAGGAATAAAGGTTCAAATTGGCCACTGAACTTAACATGAAAATGCAATTTAGTGCCACTGAACGAAAAAAAAGTGCAATAAGCCACTGAACACTTAAAAACTGCAATTAGGCCACTGAACATCCAAATGTATGCAATTTTACCGGATAGCAGGTTACCATCAAATTTACAGGTTACCTGCTTACGTGGCAGCTAAGTTGGCATTTTTAATAATTTTTAAATAATTTAAAAAATTTTAATAATAAATTTTATTTTTTTTAATAAATAAAAAAAAAATTTAAATTTTTCCAGTGGGGGGGGGCTGCTTACAATCGTTTTTTTAATTTTTTTAAAATTATTTTAAAATTTATTAAAAATTATGTTAAAAATTATTAATAAAGTCCAACAAGCTGCCACGTAAGCAGATAACCTGTAAGAATTGACGGTAACTGCTATCAGTAAATTGCAATACATTTGGAGTGTTCAGTGGCCTAATTGCACTTTTTTTTTTTTTTTTGTTCAGTGGCTTAATTGCAATGTGTTCATTAGGAGAATCATGTTTTCCCCTTTACCAATCGTTAATATATTTCGCTAGTATAAACCGCTAATATAATCTACTAAAATGTGTGCGTAGCCAACACGAGCCAAGTCAATATGCAAAATGACAAAAACCACTACCTTCTATTCTGACTCTTTAATTTTTAAAAAAAATTATTTAAAATTAAGCAATTCACAACGCTTGATTTTTTTTTAATTTTTTTTTGGCTTTGCTTTATTTTTTTTTATTCTTATTCTATTTTAATTTATTTTAAAAAATTTTAATATATAATTGTTGGAATATTTAGTATTTAAATTTTGATTCGATTCCAAATGTTATATTTTTCCGCAAAGAATTTGAAGGAGAATTTAATTTATGAAATTATATTTTATAATTAAAATTATTTATTTTGTTATTGAAATTAATTTATAAAATAAAAATTTGAAATTATAATTATAAAGTAAATTAGTAATTGTAGAAAGTAATAAAATAATAAGATATATAGGCTGAGGAGTAAAAACAACATAAAGGAATGAAAAAGGGAAAATGATTGGAAAGAAAATAAGAGAGCAAATTATATGATAATTGAGGATATAGATTCACAAACTAAGGAAAAATGTGGACTTCGGCTCTTGGCTGGGGTCACTAGAAACGCAAAGTAAAAACGATGTTGTTTTGACTAAAAATGTGCGTCTCACTTTAAAAAAGAAAAAAATTAGGTTTGATTTTTGGCAATAGCATTTTTTGTGTGGCATAATTGAGTTATATACTATAAATTCATAACTATATATCCACAAGTTCATAACTATATATCACAAGTTCATAATTATATATCTACAAATTCGTAACTATATATCCAGTGAATGAACAACACAAAATCCACAATAAATGAACTAAATATCAGAATGAACTAATTCATAAATTCTATATTATCCACAAATGCATAACTATATATCCACAAATTCATAACTATATATCCACAATAATGCTGTGAGGGAATCGAAACTTAATTTTATTTTTTTAACGGGAACGCACGTTTTTAGTCAAAACGACGTCGTTTTGCAACCGTGTGCACCATGCACAGCATAACTATTGCACTAGAACTAACTAGGCAAAATCAAGCCTATCTGCTACTTTATTTTGCTTGCGAAACACATGTCGTACTGTAATGTCTCAATCATTATTGTGTGGACCATGATCCACATAGCCTGTATGGATCATACTATCAAATAATGTAATTTTAGTATATTAAAAATGTAAATTGTATTTAGAAAAAGTACATTATTTGAGTATTAAAAGTACTTACTTTATATAATGTACATTTATATACAAATAATTATTTTAATATTTAAATATATACTTTCTATTATGGACCATGATCGACACAATAATTTACCGTAATGTCAGCAATTTATATTGTGCACCACGACGCACATAGCCAATGTGCGCAAATGCACAAAAAGCGCATGTTTCATGCTGACATCATGCTGGTGTCACTCCGTCCATCCGAACAGACAAAATCTCATTATGTGTAGTTAAAATTTTAATGTGTATTGTGTATGAGTTATTGTATTCAGTTAAGAGTTTATGTGTATAACCAACCTTATGTGTATTCAGTTAAAAGTTTATGTGTATTGTGTTATGAGTTTATGTGTATTATGTATTATGTAGATTATGTGTTATTCTACTATTCTGTTATGATTTATGGTATGTATTCTGTTATGAGTTTATGTGCATTCAAAATAAGAGAATTTTGTTTAATAACTTAACAAAATGGATATTGTTTTTGGGAGACACAGGACGCACAGTACTATGTGCGCCCTGGTATAACGATTGGTAATGTCCCGTGTCGGCTTTTTTTTCCATTCGCTAATCACATTGCCATTGGACCTCTGATCCTGGCCCATGCCTTTTGTTTCCAAATAATATTCAAGCTTAGACGTGACACGTATATTCCAATAATATTATAAACCCAACCATTGTTAAAGCCACCTTCCGGGAGGGTACTGTCAATAACTGTCAGGAGAGCCTATTAAAGGTGATAGATACCCTTAATCAGGCACTCAGCCTGGGAACATGAAAAGTAGTCAGGCCTGACTGCAGGACAACACTTATTAGTTCAAGAGAAAGTGTTCCTCTCGTAAGCAATTACAGCACGAGCATCTGAGAGACCATGTTGCTAGGTGGGTGTGTCTCAGGGCTTCTGGCTAGTTCAGATGGACGAATAAGCTCGGTAGTCAGAGTGTCCCTATCTGAGTGCCCTAGCCGCCTAGTCGGGCGGTCAAGCCAGGTAGCCGGTGTTCCCCAACCGAGGTGCACGCTCCAGAGGCGTTAGCGGCGGACTCTACGGAGATTCCTTTCGTTGTTCAGCAAGTAGTTTCTTTTTCTCAGTTTTAGAAAGTTATTGCAACTAATTATGGTAGATTCCCAAGCTTGTTTAGTTATTTTTCTCCCAACTTACCTTATGAAAGATCTATCTCCTTGCATAAATACCCCCCCCCCCGGGTCACCTTGTAAAGAGCCGAAACTCTTGAGTAACACCATGTACTCTGCTTATTTTTCCCACAATTACTTTGTCTTATTGTCCTAGTCTTATATGGTAGTGTTGGCCCGCCAAGTCGGCTACCCCAAAGTCGTAAAACCAACATTGGCGCCGTCTGTGCCGGATCGAAACTAAAGGTCCCGTCTCTAAATCTGCCTATCTGCCCACCCCGTCGCAGCAGTCGAAACGCTAACGAAGCACCGACGCTTCAAGCGGCCACTGGGCACGTTACCATCGTCGTAGATGCAGGAGCGCCAACCCGCAGGTAAGTCCGCGCCCTGTAATGGATCTAAGATAACAGTTGAGCCGTCGTGTTTCCGATAGAGGCCGCCTGCATGTATTAGGGTACTATCGTGCAACCTATGAACACCAGAGGGAGAACCCTCCATCTGCCTGTCAAACCAGCCCAGCCAACCTTTGCTGAATTGTTACCAGGCCTTCGATGCGTATGCCCGTGGCTGGGGTCATGCACCCAACTGGCTGTTCATCCCGGGCAACTACATGCCCCACCGACAAACTCCTTTCAACCACCAACATAGTCAAGATATGCACCGCAGTGCCATTCCATGATCTGCTCTAGTACCAGATACCAAGGGGTTAGGCCATATACCCCGACATGACACGCAACACTTATACCTGATCCATGCCTCAATGGAAACTATCGAAAGGTGGTTTGTGCCTTTAGCACAGTAACCGCTAAGCTTGTACCTTTAGACAATGACCGCACTCATTGGCCACCGCCAACAATTCATTTCCACCAATCACAATCTCAACATCTTATCATCTGTCACACCATGTCATTGCGCAATGACCGAGATACTCATCATCATTTAATCAATCAATCACATAATCAATCAATAACAATCAAGACATAATAACAACGACACGTACTACACATATAAATTCTAGAATAGTATTCAAGAACCATCAAACGAGACTCATTACAACGACAAACGGGGTAAACGGAACATCACAGAAACGGGGAAACAACAAACGGGGGAAAGCCATCACTGACGCACATCAAACTTTCCAGCGGGTGGGTGCGGGTTGGAGGACCACCCGCCGACAAAACACCCCACCGGCGACGGCTCCCATTCCAGAGTCCCGACGGCTGCCGCTGGACAGTATATTCTCGGGCAGCGGAATGTTCGCCACCCCCAACCTACCCCCACTGTACACAGGCAATTTTTCGTCCTGGGATCTCTCGTGGAACCCGAAACCATGTTTCAGTCAATTTCAACACATAACACAACACCACGGATTCAATTAACGGGATTAAATCAAGAATAGTCAAATACATTCTTAACCGCTTCTAAACATCCAAGACTCAACATTAATTCACATTAACGGTTTCGGGAGCATTCGAACCCCTCAAGAACTCTATAAGCGAAGCCCTAAAGATAAAATCATAAGGCTAGACTAACCACTCAATCATGCATAATCCCACCCAAATATACCATGGACATCACAACAACGAAGATCATATACGAACTCTAGGGGCAAGCTCTGACATAACTAAAATAAGATCATACATATAATCAATCGCAATACAAGAATCAATATTATCAAATAAACAATATAAACCCTAGTCAAAGCTCTATCAAGACTCAACACAGAATCACACATACATTATCAAAGGAACCATGAATAAGATATAGCAAGGAAAATAGGTTTTGTAAGACATGTGTTACCTCTTAGCCTTAATTAATCATCCCTTGGCTATTAAGGTTCTTCTAAAATAAGATTTTCCATCCGATTGATCTCCCTAGGCCCTTGGTGGTGGGAATCTCTTGGAATATTTCGTGTAATATAACTATGGGTGATAAGGGTTCTAATTGCTTTCCTAATCCCCCTATTTATAGAGTTAAAATCCTAATCCATACCGCACGCTTGAGCTCAATGGTTTAGTGGCAATATTTGGGGGGTAAGAAAACAAGTTCAAACCTCCGCGCGACAGTGGTGGGAATTATGTCCAAAGGTGGGCATATCCTTTGTGTGCAGCCGCATTTGGCCCCTGTTTCTAACCCAGTTGTTTACATACTTTTATTATTCCATAGACTTAAAGTCCTTAATAAACAGGGGTCCAACGGTTTGTGGACCCACCATTAACTAATTAACTAGGGATCCTGGCTCAGATGGGCGACCAGGCATGGTAGTCAGAGTGTCCTCGGTTAAGCTCCCGAAAGGCTTAGGTGGGCGACCAGGCTCGTAGTCTGTCCTCGGTTAAGCTCCCGAAAGGCTTAGTGGGCGACCAGGCTCGTAGTCTGTCCTCGTTAAGCTCTCGAAAGGGCTTAGGTGGGCGACCAGGCTCGGTAGTCCGAGGAGTGTCCTTATCTAAGTGATTTAGCTCGAGGCCAGTAGTCCCTATCTAAGTGCTTTAGCTGCCCCCTAGTCATGTGATCAACAGGCAGTCGGTGTGTCTCCTGACCGAGTGGCGTCCAAGAGCGTGCTCAGATGCGACCAGGCAATGGGTAGTCAAGGTGTCCTCGGTTAAGCTCCGAAAGGCTTGGTGGGCGACCAGGCTCCGGTAGTCGAGAGTTGGTCCATTATCCTAATGCTTTAGCGCCCTAGTCATGTGATCAAGCCAGGCAGTCGTGTGTGAGTGTCCCTATCTAAGTGCTTTAAGCTGCCCTAGATGTGATCAGCCAGCAGTCGGTGTGTCTCCTGACCGAGTGCGCGCTCAAGACGATTAGTTCCAGGAAGTAGTTTCCTAATCTCAATTTTAGGCAGTTACCGCACTAATTATGGTAGATTCCAAAGCTTGTTTAATTATTTTTTTTCCCTACTTGATCAGTAATGCTTTTATTTTTGTTTATTTATTTTTATTTAAACGTCCAGGCTGACCACCAGTGGAGAAAAATGAGTATTCGGCTTCAAAAAGATTTGGAAGACATGAAGGCTCGTTTGTTAGAGACGTCGTATAATTTTATTGTGATCCCAATTGTTGGGATGCCTGGTACTGGAAAAACTAGATTTGCTTCAATGCTTTTTGAGGACCTAAGCATTCTCAAGATTCGGTTCGCATTTGGGTTCCTGTTTCAAAATGGTGTGATAGAAAACAGAAATTCATCAGCATCATATATCAAATCACCAAGAGTGCCGAAGACTTAACACCAGTCTGAAGAAATGTTGAAAGATACATTCAGACCTTTTAAAGGATCGAAAGTACTTCATTTATTGGATGATGTATGGGAAAGAAAAGATTGGATTCTTTACAAACTGCATTCCTAAAAACATGAATGGAAGTAGAGTCTTAGTGACTAGCGGCATGACAATGTTGTTGATTCTAATTGGAAATCTCATAATTTAGAAAAATTAAGTGATGATGATGGTTGGTTGCTTATTAAAAATAATGTTTTTGGAACAGAGGGATGCAGTGACAAGTTATTAGAAGCTATTGGGATGGAAATAGCCAGAAAATGCAAGGGATTACCACTTGCTCTAGTAGTGGTAGCTGGAATTCTACGAAAATGCATAACTTCTACTGATTGGCAACAAGTGGCTAATAATCCGCTTCTAGAAATCAATCGAGAAGACCAAAATTACCATGAGATTGTTAAGATGATTACAATGATCTGCCTCACGAGAATTGAAAAATTGTTTCTTGTATTTTGCATATTTTCCCATGGGGCATGAGATTGCTATATGGAAGTTGGTTTGTTTGTGGATTGCTGAAGGATTCATTCCAACAATAAATGAGTGGGAATACCGTATCAATGCAGAAGTTGAAGCTCAAAAATATTTGAATGATCTTGTTGATAGAAATCTTGTGATGGTAATAAAAAGAAAAGCAGATGTCAAATCAAAACATGCCGGATCCATGACACGTTGCACGAGTTCTGCAAAAGTGAAGCTGCAAGGAAAAATTTATTCCTTGTAATGGATAAAGAGGAAAGGATAGATGAGGATACTTTTCAGCTCGACGTCTTTGTTTCCACTCTTTTACTACTGCAGACATATCTGATGACGAAAATAAATCATCTCGCTTCTTCCTCAATTGGGATGATCAAAACATATCCATTCTTTGTTTCTATCTTCTCCAGAAGAGAGTGATGAGGTTCTTCTTACACGAGATGAATTAGCAGCCATCCCAAACATTTTTCCTCTTCTTAGGGTGTTGAATATTGAATACATCAAGTTAACGGTGGCTCGTTGCCGAAAGAGGTTTATAGGTTATATCTTCTCAAGTATATTGCTATCTCAGGCAATCTCAGCCTCCTCCCAAAATCATTCAAAAATCTGGTTGAATTGGAAACTTTAGTGATCAAAACCACAGCAAGGACACTACAAATGGAAGGAGGCATATGGAACATGGAAAAGTTAAGGCATGTACGCACCAAACCTCTGCGCAATTACCCTTTCCTCCAGAACAAATAGCAAGACTAACTCTGGGGAAAACACATCCACACACTTCTACAATATCACCAGCAAGCTGCAGAAAAGAGATCTTTAGCAAGATCCCTAATCTCCGAAAATTGGGTGTTCGTGGAAATTTATCACACAATTTTAGAGGAAAAGGAGAATATTTGCTTGTTCAACAATCTTCAAATGCTAAAGTACCTCATGAACCTGAAACTCTATGGCCAGTACGATAAAGTGTTAACGGTGCCAATTGCTAGACAAGTTTGCATGTAGGCTAAAAAAATTGAGCTTCTCGGGCACATTGTTTGAGTGGAAAGACATGGCAGTATTGGGGAAGTTGGAGGAGCTTGAGGTGCTAAAGTTGGATGACTATGCATTTCAAGGGGGAGAATTGGGAACTAAGCAATAATGTTATTTTCAGAAGGCTTCAATATTTGCGCATTGGAAGGACGAATCTAGTAACTTTGGAAAGGTCACAGAGAATAACTTCCTACTTTACAAAGTCTAATTCTCAGAAATTTCAATGTCATAGAAAGAATTCCAGAAGCGTTTGCTAACGTACATACCCTTAAGGTGATGGAATTATTTCACGTTAAGTGAAAGTGCCAACTCTGTCCGTAAAAAAGGTACGAGAAAGCATAAAAAACGGTGGATTCAGCTCATCATCCATAACCTCACAAAAGGTAATTATTTTTCTTCGCCATATATTTATTATTTGGCAGGAACTTCTAATGCGCCATATAAAAAGAATAAAATTAATTCTTTGTAAAAATCTATGTAATCAAGGCTAATAAAACTACCAAAAAAAAATGACATAATTTTATGATCATAAGATAAAATGTTTTTCTCAAAAATGAACAATTTTCTCAAAAATGAACAATTTACTATTATATATATATATATTAATTCTTTAGAGAGAGGGACCAATGGCGGCAGCCAGGGACACACTGATAGAGCAAGCAGTAAGCGAGGCGGTAAATGATCTAGTTGCACAAGTAGAACAACACTGGTGTCTTGGGAATCGTGGTCTAGAGTGGGAAGTAAAAGATTTGATCTCCGACATTGAAACATTTAATGCTAGGCTGAAGAAGCTTACAAGAGTCCAACTGAATCTGTAAATATTTTGATTGTGAAGAACTTTCAAACTATTGTGAATGAAGCTCGGGATGCGATTTACAATTGGCGGCGGACTATGTATCTCGACCATGAAGACAAAACCATCACAAAATGTTTGGTACCACACTATAGAAGAGATGTCAAATCCTATGAAAGTGAGATCCAGTCTATTAGGACAAAGGTGAACACGATTGACCATGAACACAAAAAGAAACTTGAAACCCTCTGCAACTATGAAACAATGCTCCGCTATTTATTTTCCAGTATCGCAAAAACTATCCTCATATTATTATCATATTTCAAATTTGTTTCAGCAATTACTAAACGTTGATTATATATATTCATTCGGCTATTAAATTATTAATAATTTTATATTAAAAGCTAAGCAAAATGTTTATTTAAAGATAAAAAAGTCTCCTTCTTGTTCTTTGTTACAAGGCGTATTTTATCCATGTTCTTTGTGACAAGTTTTGCGCCCTGTATTTGGAACTTTATGCTGGGCAACCGTGTGCACCATGCAAGGTGCACACAGTTCCAATTCATAATTTCTATATTATATATTCATGATTTTTATATTACAGATTTATAATTTCTATACTGTAGATTCATCATTTCTAAACCGTAGATTTATAATTTAAATACAGTAGATTCATAATTTTTAAACTGTAGATCATATATCTGTATTATAGATTCATAATTTCTGTACTGTAGATTTTAATTTCTAAATTGTATAGTTATCAAATTATGAACATATAGTTCTGTGATTTGAATACAGAGTTCAACAATTGGGAATATGAACATCGAAAATTATGAACATATAGTTTTTGTAATTATGAATATAGAGTTCAATAATATGAATATGAAATTCAAAAATTATGAATATATAGCTTTAATTATGACATATAGTTCAGTAATTATGAACATAGAATAGTGTGCACCATGCATGGTGCACACGGTTGCACATCATATAATTTGCCCTGTATTTGTTATCCCTTTTTTGGGTATGATGGCGGCGGCTTCAAGCTCTAGGCCGCTTGCAGGGCCGGCCCAGAGGGGCGGGCAACATGGGCACCCACCCCAGGGACGAAGCCAGAATTCGTTTGAGGGGGGCGAAAAAGTACAGACAGATTCAGAAATTTTTCCATGCGAAACATTAAAAAAAAGAAGGATAATTTAAAAATAAATAAATAAATTACCTAAGAATAATAGTTGTAAATATTGTTGGATATGGACGAAAAATAAAACACATCGAAACTTTATAAAAATATTCATAACAAAATATGAAACATAATTAATTTGATAAAATAATCTAAATAGAAAACACATTATAAATTACACATTCATTATTAATATAAAAGAATGTTATGTGTGTAGTCATAGGGGAAGTAGCGAGTAAAAAAAAAAAAAAAAAATTAAAACTTTTGTAATTGCCACAATTTGAATCCTTGACTTTTACTATTACCAAACATTTACTCTACTAACCAATCTAAGTCATTTCTTGTTAATATTTAGTAGTTGTTTTATACTAATATATACTAAAACATGTACTATATATACATATATACATACAAAGCACTATATATTGGGTGGGGGTGGCGTGGATGAGGGCAGCTACCCCTGCCCCCTTTGGCTCCGTCCCCTGCACCCACCCAGGGCCCAATGTTGAAAGGGACCCCTAACTTGATTTTTATTTGTTGATAAAATTAAGAGAAAAAAATTTTTCTTGCATTGAGCAAAGATTTGAACCCACAACTTCAAAATTATTATTTAACATTAAATTCACTTAACCATTACAATCATTAAATATAGTAATTCAATTGATAGATACTCCGTATATATTAAATAATATTAAATTATTTATAATTAAACTTCATATAGGGGTCCAAAGTTTGAATGAGCACTAATATAATAGTGGTCAAAGAAGTCAAGATTAACTAATAAGCCTAACTATGTTATCAAACATGGTTATAGATGGAGGATTTAATGGTGGTTGAGGTAAAAGTTTTGATTTCAAAAAACTTAGGGTCGTTTAGTAACAGAAAACTGTTCCCTGTTTTCTGTTTTCTAATTTTTCAGTTTTCATTCTCAGTTTTCCATTCTCTGTTTTTCATTCTTTGTTTTCTCTTTAGAAAACTTATTTACTAACAGAAAATGATTCTCTTGTTTTCTGCCTTTTCTTTTAATTTTTCAGTTTTTACCTAAATTTAGTTTACACTAATATTAATGTTTTTTGACTAATATTAATTTTTTTTTTTTTGATATATTCATTTGAATGACATGTATATGAATATTATAACTTTTACATTGAATTTTAATACATATGTATAGATTTCAATAAATATATCGAAAACAGTTTTTAAGTGTGTTTTCCAGTTTTTTTCAGACAATTATTTTTCAGTTTCAAAATGAAAAACTGTGTTAGTAAACATTGTTTTTGATTTTCTGATTTTCCTGTTTCCAGAAATTTTCAATTCCGTAAACGGGGCCCCTTAACGGTAGTGGTGTTATTTATAAAGTCCATCCAACCGAATCATGAGTGTGCATAACTTGGAAATTGCGGAGGCTTTGACAACTTAGTTAAAGTTTGCTGTTTTTAGTGGACCTAGTTGTGTCCAAGAGGCGCCAAAATCTTTGTTTCTTATAGAAACGTTAGTAGATAGCTAGAGTTAGTATACAACCTAGTTCAAATTAAATTCGATATGCGGACATTGCGAGATGTTGAGCGTAAGTAATTTGGCTAGTATTGGTGGAGTTAGTTTTATTTTCGCAAATTTGCTCTGCAACCGAATGCACCTTGTAGGTGCCATACGCGTTGCAAAAACGGCGGCCGTTTTGGTTAAAAAAAAACGCGAGCGCTCCCCCACTTAAAGGAAGAAATCAGGTTCGATTCCCGCGTAATAGCATTTTTATATACCAGCAATTTCATAATATAATAACCCCCAATTTCACTACATATTCCACAGTGACATGAATGAAGTAAAAATCCACAATGGACATGACATGAATGACAGTAAAAATCAACAATGAATGTAATGAATGGAAGTAAAAAATCCACACATGACATTGAACTAAATATCCACAATATATGTTGACTAAATATCCACAATTGAATGAACTAGTGTAACCACATTCATAACGGGTATATAACCAAATTTCATAACTATATACTCCACAGTGAATGAATGAAGTAAAAATCCATCAATGAATGAATGAATGGAGTAAAAATCCAAATGAATGAATGAATGAAGTAAAAATCCACAATGAATGAACTAACTATTCCACAATATATGTTGAACTAAATATCACAATGAATGAATATATAACCACATTTCATTACTATAGTAACCACAATTTCATAACTATATATCCACATTTCATAAACTATATATCCATCAATAATGCTATTAGCTGATAATCGAACCTGATTTTTTTTTTTTAAAAAAAGTGGACGCGCGTTATTTAGCAAAACAACGTCGTGAAACCGTATGCCACCATGCCGGCATGGTACATTCGGTTGCACAGCATATACGTATTGTTTTTATTTTGGGGTGATGGTGAAAGTAAGATTATCACTCATTGCATTGCAAATTTCGGGGTCCAAGAACGTAGCATTTTCAAGTTATGGATGATAAGTAATAGGTATATTTACTTAAATACGCATCAAACTTTATTAAATACTTATTATAATTTGTACACACACTTGGGAGATTTCTATTTCCTTGTAAATACAGAATTCGACAGGTGTATAACAGGAGGCGATAAAGGGCTAAGAGCAGGACGGTAACATGCTACACCAAAA
>VALG01008328.1:0-16193 GCA_009835305.1 Ipomoea purpurea | reverse complement strand
TATTGGTGATAGAGGCACGTACCATGCGAATGACACTTCGGTGCTACCATGTTGGTGGACTTGTTGGGTGGTAACGGAGAGGGGCATGTACTTGCTCTGGAGGAATACAGGAGGATGTATAAGGGTGGCCTGGAGGTACAGGTTGGAACTGATATAAGGATGGAGTGGAGTGAAAAGGGTGGAACTTGGTATAATGGTTGGAGATGGATTATGTGTTTGATGATTACTTGCTAATTGATGTCTTTGAATTCTCATCGTTGCGTCCATCTGTCAATTATGAGCTTACTTGTCTATTATGTCTTGCCTTGTGTTCTTAGGATGCATGCTAGTCTTTATGATTGTTCTATAGTGTCAAGTCTATTGTTGTGTCTTGTGTATTGATCTTGGTTTAAAGCTGAGTTCTTAGGTTATTTATGTATTCCGGTTTCAAAATGATTTCTTATAACTACCTATATTGTAGTTAACGTGTGGGAGTGGGTTACTCAGCATTATTCGCTGACGGTTGCTACGATATGTTTTTCAGGTGATGATCATTAGCTGAGGAGAGCGCTAGATGGACCCGTAGTCTTAGTCTAGTTATTCCTAGCGGTAGTGGTTGGCCTGCGTGCCATGGATTGTAATTGATTGTTGACTTGTGGATTTACTTGCCTGGTTAGTTCTAGCCTGTGCACCTAGGTTCTCAAACCTAGGTGTGGCATAACACCCCGACAATCGTGTTTAGTTTATGCTCTGTTTGGGATGATTAATGTAGTTTGCGTTATCTATATAAGCTTTAATTATTTAAAAATTAGGGGTGTTACAATTGGTGGATGATGGAGGGTCTGACACATCGTGAGAAGGAAGACTTTGACTGGGAGATGTTCAAAGCTGTTTTGAGAGAGACGTTTTGTCTTGAGCACGTGAAGGCTACCAAGTATGAGGAGTTCTTGTATTTGGAGCAAGGAGGTATGACTGTGCAGGAGTACCATACCCGCTTTGTGGCATTGGCGCGTTTTGCTCCCACTGCACCCTGACGAGGTCAGCAAGGATAGGAAGTTCGTCCTTGGACTCCACTACGAGACCCAGAAACTCTTGACTGCTATGAAGTTTCCAACTCTAAATGAAGTTATGATGCAGTTGCTGGGCATTCGAGGATTCAGAAATTACACCGGACTGCCATGCAGGGATCGAAGAAGAAGAGTGAGGAGAATGACCCACAGTCGGGTAAGGGGCACAAATTTAATCCCGTGTCAAGGAACGATAATCGGAATGTGGAAAGACGAAATCCAGCTACGGGATACTCAAGATTCCTTTATACGAATATCCAAGAAAAAAATTCCTAAACCAAATCTTGCAACTCTTGCATTACTTCGAGCGTTACCTCTTCTAGGAAGTTTCCGTTTTAAAGAGAATCTTGTTCGTTTAACCGTAGTTTCGAGGACGAAACTTCTTTTTAAGGAGGGTAGAATTGACAACTCAAAAATAATTTTCCTAAATTCTATTTTTATAAAATTCCAAAATATTTGTTTCAATCTTTCAAATTTTTTTCCAAAAACAGTGTATGAATTAAATATTTTAAATCAAGTTTTTAAATAAATTCATACTAAGAAATATCCTATTTTGAAAATCCTAAATTTCGGGTACGATTAGGTACAGTTTTGACCAAAAAAATGTCCAATCTGAGTGAAACTTGAGAGGAACTTGTGAAACCTGAACCAAGTGTTTTAATTAGAAGTTATCTTCTAGAAAATCTATTTTGATCCCAAGTTGTATAAAATTATTTTAAGACCATAGTCCATGTTATATGATGGACCCTGATGATTTCTACAAGCCAAAAACAAATGTCTGATATTTTGATCAAGCAATTTACCATTCTACCCTCACTAACCAAAATTTGCAACCTAGGATTTTGGGACCCCTATTTAAACGCACACGCTATTCATTCATTTGTATGATCCTCTCTTTGCCTCTCCACTCCAAAACCTAAGCTCTGGGAAGAAGAAGAAGAAGAAGAAGAAAGATACACTGGTATTCGTGCGTTTTCATCTCATCTCATCCATTTCATCATCTCATAAGATCATCCCTTCTTGCCTCTCAATCTATAAGTTTCCCCTTAAGCTTGTGTGGGTTTGTTTATTTGAGGAGAAATAGGTTGTGAGAGGAGTAATATTTGAGAAGGAGATGAAGGAGGATCCCACACAGAGGAGGCTAAGCACAAGGTATAAACCATGGATTCCCAAAACTAAGTTTTGGCTCTGTTAAATGCTAGAAAATTTGAGATAGATGTTTAAAAGCTAGAAAATACTTGTTGATGAGCTATGTTGTTGTGTTATGTGTTATGATTGATTTATTGAGGTTTGGAAGTGTATTTTGATGCTCTGTGTTGTTTGTTGGTGAAGAATAAAGCTCACAGTGTGCACCAGAAGACCTCACGGACCTAGCCAACGGACCTAGGCAAGTTCCGCTGGCTAAACCCGTTGGAGGGACGGACCAGGGGAACGGATTCCAGTGGATCCGTTTCCTAGGGCCGCCGCTTAGCGAGGCTTCACAGGCCCCGTTACCAAGCTCCGCCAGGCCAAAAGTGGTACTGGTCGGGCCCTCTGTGGCTCAGTTATGTGTCGTTCGGACCGGGACGTGGGCCCTTGAGCTCGGGGCACTCGGGCTCGTTACAACGCGCTAGTAGAAGTTGATTTCATTTGATTTGGAGTTAAGAAGCATGTTTAACAGTTAGAAGATCAAAAGAGAATGCACTATATTTGTTTGTCTGTGAACTTGAATCAGTAAAGGAAAAATATAGTATTTGAGTTATAAATTGTGAGAAGCATGTTTAATACTTGATAATATTTTTTGAGAAGATTTGCTAAGTTGTTGAGATTTTTGGCATGAAGCAGTGCATATTTCCATTTTCACAGTGATTGAGTATTTGAGCTTATTTCAAAGAATAAGTGCATTGAAGGCTCTATGTAAAGCCTAAGTTCTATTTCAAAACCTATATCTATTTTGGGAAATCTCTATCTATTTGCATTGAGAAGATTGCATGATAATTTGATTTCAAAATGTGAGAAAGAGAAGTTGTTTGAGATTTATGTGCATTGCAAAGCTTGCATATTATAGAGTTATATGCATGATAAAAGAAGTTGCATGAGATATATATATTATATATATCAGATATATATATAGGGGTGCACATATAAATACGATACCTGATTCCACAGAGATTATGTAAGAACCAAGAGAAACGGTTCTGTGGCGAGATGATTAGTCAGCTAGATGCTGAGCCCGGATAGGTTCGTTCACGATTCAGAAGTTCCTACCTCGCCCACGAGTTCAGAAAGAATGTAAGAAAGAAGAAAGAAGAGAAAATTGATCAAAGAGACTCAACAGAGATCTTCCACATAGAATATATTCTTTATATAAAGAGCGAGAGTATATCTATATTTAAAGCATCATATTGTATCTTGTTGCATGACTTAGCATGTGTTGCATTTAGAGTATTTTGAGCAGTAAAGTCTTATTGTGTTTAAGAGTTAGCATGATAGCATGATCTTGCTTGTTGAGTTTCAGTTATCTCTTTATCTATCAGTATCAGTATGAGTAGTGCATATAAGACATGATTGAAGATATCTGTTTATAGCATGAGAATGTGTTTAAGTTAAGTACATGAGAAAAGCATGTTATATGAAGAAGTATAGGTTGCAAGCATATAGAAAGCGTTTTTGATATTTATTGAGATTGTTGACTAAGTGTAGTAACTGATATATTCATACTTGAGATTGCATGTGAATGCCAAATGTTTTCCAATCTTATATCTATAGTACGTTATAGAGTTGAGTGGTTTTATACTTAACATTAATTGCTTAATGGGTTTATTTTCTACTTGTGTTGTATAACGCCTTTCAAGTGGGCCCAGTGTTTGAGACCGCACGTGGAGACAACTGCAGCTCAACGACGGAGGCAAACTGAACACATTTTTTGCGAATGTGTATACACTAGAGGTTGTGGGCGAGGCGGGTGAGTTGTTGCAGGGGCGAAGCATACAGCAGTTCATGGAGGCAAGACTGGGCGATTCAAACGTCGAGCAGGTTGTCATATTGGCTGCTAATAACATCTGGACAATCGGACGGCGAGGAATGGCATTGTTTAGCGGCAGATCATACCATCTGTGGAGGGAATGAGAGAATAAGTCGAGAGGTTGTGAACATCATGGAAGGAGGCTTTCACTGGTGTTGTACGGTCGGAGGGAGGGAGAGGCTCTTTGGATTGCTGGGAACCTCCACCGTATAATACCTTCAAGTGCAATTTGGATGCAGCCTTGTTTTCTACCAATGCAAAGCTATGGAGTTGTTGTCCACAACCATGACGGGCGTTTTGTGGCAGCAACTTGTGGCCGACTTATGTGGTATCAAGAATTCAGGATTCTTCATGGCAGAGGTCCTTGCAGCCAAGGAAGTCTTAACCTGCTGAAAGGGGTTTACGTCAGAGTAACATCATCCTCAAATATGATTGTTTAAATTTCTATAATGCTTTCAATTCTTGGTGGAGTAGATTATTCGTATGTAGGTATGCTTGTGAAGCAATGTTTGCGATTGCTTGTGACAGAGGAATGTAAAGGTTCACCATATCAACAAGAGATCAGCGAATCGCGTGGCTCATGAATGAAGTTGTTATTTACTTTCAAAAAGGCTTTTTTGTTATGTATATTGGAGAAAAAATACAGATACTATGAGACTCCTGGATCTTTCTGATTCTTCAACTCTACTCGGTCACTCTTGCAAAGTTCAATGAACATTTTTTGAGTGTGCTAGCGTGATAAAAATAGTCTATCTCGGTGATTTATTTCATTGTTTGTCAGAATCAAGTAAATTAATCCAATTAAAAAGTGAGAAGCTAGTATGAGTATAATGGAAGGGTGAGTGGGGTGGGGTATTGAGGAGTAGGAGCCGTCAAAATGGGTTGTAGCCGCCTGGTTTCCCGCCCCGCCCGACAAGGCGAACGGGTTGGGCTCATGTTTTTGAAGCCCTGTTTTAAAACGGACTTTTGCCAGCCACCGCGCAGCCCGCGGGTCTGGCGGGGCTGGCTGGCGGGTAGGCCGCCAGCCCCGCAGTTTTTTTTTTTTAGTCGTTTATGTATAGTTAGTATTATATATTATAAAAATAAGAAAATACTATAATAGATTAATACAAAATAAAGATTAAAACATAAGTAATATAAACTATATTAGATAGGGTTGAAATATCAAATGATAATAAATATAATATAGTGTCGGTTATCCGTGATCAAGAAAGGTATATTACACCATTCAAAATTGATACAAAATTAAAATAATCTAGATAGGAACAAAGATAAATCAATTATTATTTTTTGCAATATGAATGATAGACCGATTCAAAAATCGAAAATTTAATACACGTCAGTAATCGAATTATCAAGATATTGAAATTATTCGGATTATCAGGAAAATCAAATATATACTACCCTATAGAATAAATAAAGTGATACCATGTACCAATGTAATGTGAAAAAGAAAAGAAAAATGATATGGTCATATATTTCTATGAAATAAAAGTGTTTAATAAAAAATAAGAATTAGAATTAAGTTAAATAATAAAAATCATAGAATCACATATAGAGTTTAAAAATATGAGGGAATAAATCAAACAAATAAAAAAAAAAGAAAAAAAAAAAAAAACAGGAGACTTTGCGGAGGGCGCGCGGGCTAAGTAGGAGGCCGGGCGGGCTACCCTACCATAGGGCCCGTTGATGCTTGGCGGCTTTTAGCGCGCCGGACAGAAATTGGCAGGGCTTTGAGCGCACGCCCACGACACAAGAAACCCCACAAATTGACAAGCTCTAATTGAGGAGAGGACCAAATTCTCGGCACAAAACGCGAACAGCAAAAATTTTTATTTGACAGTATGAGTGTGCTTATAATTGGTATAATAAAAGTACATTGTAAAGAGAATAGTATATTTAGAAAGAATATTGATAGTCAGGATGAATTTTTATAGTAAAAATAGTCAAACTTAGAAGAAATACTTTAAATCAAATTTATTCTAATTTATTTAAATAAAAAATTGAAAATTATATATAATTAGAAGTAAAAATGATTAATTGTAATAAAAATGAAGAAATAAATAAGTAACATATTCCTTTACAAATTAGACATGTAATTTGTATTATTTATTATTTGTAGAATAATAAAGCCAGTGAACACACAATTCAAGTGCTCAAATGATTTATGGCATTGCATACATGCCAAATACCAATAAGATCAAATACATAGCACGCTAATAAATGAATAGAAATATACATATTGTAAATTGAGAAAAGCAGAGGTCAAAGGAAATGAGTTGGGACTGGTATAAGGTTACCACAACCATGAATTTATTGTCACATGTGAATCAACATGCCTAGTAGTAGTAAGCAGTACCACAAACAGATGGTAACTGGCTGATCAGACAACACATTCAGGAGGATAGCCACTAGCAGAGTTTGAGTATTGAACATACAATAAAAAACATTTTTAGTTAACACATGAGCCGAACTCCAAGCTTCCAATTGTGATCCCTGTTCACTGTGTGTGAGAATCCAGCTTGTCTGACGATGATGTTTAGCTTCGCCGTCGACCACAATCACAGCTCAGCTATATGTCTCTCTCTCTTGCAGAGTTTATAACAGAAAAAGGATGCTTGGCTTTCACAAACCTGCCAACTATTTGTCTAATCATGCTCTAGCAGTGGTGTAGGATGCAAAGTCTAAACGCAATTCTGACCCATTTTCGTGAAAACCATCGAGCTAGTTTTTCAGCCATTTTCTTGTTATGCACGCGTTTGCTCCCCTCTTTTAATAAGTTTATCAAATGCAGCTGGCAATTAGGTTTTTATTCTTCTTGTCTATGTTCTTTGCCCATTATTCTGCAAATCCAATGGTTCAAATCTATTGCCCGTTCTAAAAGTTTAAGGTCCCCTTATAGTTTCCATAGACATTGTATAGCCAGATAAGCAGCTCATTCACCAGTTCCAGTTTTATGACCAGAAGAAGCATAAAATTGACATTGGTTTGAACTTCTCTAGCCACATAGGAAGAACGGTAACTTGCCTGTGGGTGGAAAATGAGAGTGTCTTTGGCAAAAATTCTGGATGCAATCTGAACAAAGATTTTTTCAAAAATGTTTTCTTCATAATCCGATTTTAATTGCAGCAGCCAGCTTTTACAACAGGAATGCAGAAGTACAGCCCTGCATAACTGGGTACTTGTTTCTCCCCTTGGCAACTTTGTGCACATTCATAATATTAGTCTATTCTTTACTTTGGGCATGTTTTTAATGTCATAGCGTGATCATCATCATCATTCAACAAAGAGATACAACTTGGCAGCTCGGTAAAACTTTCTACTGGCAGTTTGCGTTTTTATTCACTAAAAGTAACTTCAACTCTTCACCAAAGTCTTCTATTAGAACACCATCTTTTTTTTATCTTTTCAGGATTTTTTCCTGTGTGGTACTAAAACCTTTAAGTTCGACAAGCCCGCCAATGCTGAGCTTCGTGCATCCAGCTACGCTAAGCTGCAGGGAAAAAGGTGTTAATTCAAGAAAAGGATTCAATGTTAGAATCCACAATGGGAGTAATTTCTTTAAAGCTGAAATCATAGTAATAAACTTGTCCTAGTAGATACCATTTTGATTAGAGCCTAAGAGGAAAGAATAGAAGAAGAAGAAGAAGAAAAAACCATTCTAGCAATAGATTAATTAAACAGAACCTCTCAACTCAATTTAAGCATTAACACGTAACTGCTGTTAGCTACAAGGACAAATTTCTCACTTCTGCTCAATCTGCAGCAAGTAGGCCATTATGCCTCAAAGAACTGCATTATTTTTGTAATATTTTAATATACCCACAGTCCTCTTCCATATTCTATCTTTATGTTGCTATTTTATTTCCTGCTATATATAGATTAGAATGAACTAAAACTAAGAAATTACATTCCAAATGTACTGCAGAACAGAAAGCACAATCAATTTAACTGCACCAAAATTTCAAGCCAATGCATAATAGCCTATCAATTATCATAGTTTCATACAAATAAGTGAAATAACACAAAATTGATGGAAATAGCAAAACACATTAATTAACATTTATCAAAACATTTTAACAAAATAACAACACAGCTACCATGAATGACAATAATGATGCACATTAGTACTAAGAGAGGATCTAGCATGCACAAAGAATCGATCCAAAGGGTAAAAATTGAACAAAGGTTATATGAATATACTGACCTTTGTCAGTGTTTTATCCTTTCAAGCACATTCTTCAAGCCACTATCAGTGATCTTCAAGCACTCCACAAGACTCAAACAATGGAGACGTCCTTGGGCCGGTTCGTCAACTGCAGGAGAGCATCATCTGTGATCTTATCACTCAAAGGGTGATCAATCTTTATCTTTCTCCATAGAAGTGGATTGTTTTGCACTTCATCGCGCAAAGATTTGCAAACTTGCTCAACAAAGAGAAGGTCCTCAACACCTAAACGATAAGGGCCAGAGGCAGAGCATCTGGAGGAGAACCTCCTTCACCCTGGAACCTCTTCAGGTAATCCTTCACGCTTGTTGATTTCATCATAAAAAATCCAATATTTTTCATAACTGAAATCCATAGTCTCCTCCATCTCACAATCCGAAAAGACATGGCCATCAAATTCACCATTCCAAAATCCATGGCTCCAACTCCAGAGTTCTCATTCATCTTCTCGGCACCTGACTCTGGATGAATCCTCTTGCTACCATTCAATACAAAATCAAATCCCGCAAATAACTGATCACAACTTTCCCAACCCCAATTTCATCAATCACAAGCCAATTTCTATGGTATCAATATCCATATCAAATGGATCCTGAGGCAGCAAATCCGCAACATCCTCTGAAGCATTACGGATCTCCTCCTTTCTGTTGCCCTGAAAATTCCCTTCCCGCAATCCAAACCCCAGGATTTACCAAAACAATCGCGATTCTTATCCGGGCGATCTTCCGAGAAACGCCTATTCTGAAAGTTGATCCCACTGCAAAAGCTTCCTCCTTGATTCAAAGCCATCCGGGAACGCCCCCTCTTTCCACTCAAAACCTAGCCACAATCAAACCAAAACACCGCATGCCTCGCGATTTTTAGTTAGAAATCCCAAAATGCACAAATATGTACATAACGGCACAACCCTAATTCTCCATAGAATCCGCTGCAAAATATGAGGTTAGGGATGCCACACCAGAAATTTCAGAAATCACTCCTTTTAATTAAAAATACAATTTTCATCTATTAATGAGTGGATTAAATAACTTTCTTAAGTAAATAAAATAAAAAAAGCGAGTTTTAAAATAACTCAAGTTTCTTTTTGCTTAACAAGAGTTTTAGTCTAAGGTATCTAGTTCACTGATCTAAAAAATTATAAATAAAAAGATTATTGTTTAGGATTATAAATTATACTCCTACTATTCAAGCAAAAAAAAAAAAAAAAAAATTGATAATTAAATTCTATATGATTTGCTCTTGAACTTATTTTTTCCTTTTTGTTTACCTCATATATTACGGGATCAAAATTTAACTTGGAAGATATAGTAATATTTTATTGAGAAAAAGAAAAAGAAAAAGAAAATATTAAGAAATACTTTTTAATATTATTATTATTATTCTGAAGCACAATCTTGTTGTGATCATAACATTAATTGTATTCTAATCCAAAGAACCCAAACCATTCTTCTTAATTATTAGTTCCCAAAATAAAGTGATTATTATTATTAAATTATTAAATACATGTATCCACATTCAAGTCATCCGATATCATCGGTCAATATTCATGTGATTGAGTTAATATTAAAATTTCTTACCTATTTTTACTAATATTAGTGTAATGAAATTAGGATTGAGTCACATGGAATGACCAATCAATTCCTTCTCTCACTTTTCCATGATAACCCGTTTGGTTTACGGAATAGGCCGGGAATAGCATAGCATTCCCAGTAATAGGTCTATTCCTTTGTTTGGTAACCATTTCTATTACCAGGAATACTATTCCTGGTTTTAGCCTTATTACCTCAAATAAGGTAATAGCTATTACTAGGCCCCCTGGTATTAGTCTATTACTGAACGTTCAGGAATAGATTTTAGAATCTATTCCTTTTTTTACCCCTTTCTTTACAGCCGTCGTCGCCACCGCCCGCCGTCACCGCCAAACCACCGCCGCCCTACCACATCACCAGAACCACCACCCCTACGCCACCACCACCGCTACCACCCCAGCACCACTACCGCCAGCACCATCGCCGCGCCGCCACCACCACTACCGCACCAGAACCACCACCCACCACCACCACCACCTCGCGCCACCACCACCACCGCCTCAACCATCACCACCGCACCACCATCACCACAATCAATATTTTTATAAGGGTATTTATGTCTTTTAAAACATATTTCATTTCTTTCCTTAAATCAACCAAACACTGTAATATAATTCCTAAAGTCTATTCCTTTCGCGAACCAAACAATAGAATACAATTCCTATTCTATTCCTTGCCTATTCCATTTCTTATGGAATAACATTCCTATTACCTCAAAATTTATTCCGTGAAACAAACATGCTGTGATTGTATGAAATAATCGGTTTCTTCTCCTCTTTTTCGTGGTGATAGTTTTAAAAAATTTCAATAATATTTAATGATTATTATTAAGAGTAATTTTCTCATATGCAGTTATAAAACCAGTATATAAAGAAAGTTACCTCCGATCTCTTATATCCATCTCAATGCGTTAGTATGAATTCTAATAATATTAGTATTTCTAGTAATATTAGATTGAATTAATATTTTTTTAACCTATTTTTACTAATATTAGTGTAAAGAAAGTCACCCTTAATCTCTTATATCCATATCCATGTGTTAGTATGAATTCTAATAATATTAGAATGTCAGTAATATTAGATTGAGTTAAATATATATATATATATATATATATATATATATATATATATATATATATACCTATTTTTACTAATATTAGTGTAAAAAACCCCTAATCTCTTATATCCATCCATGTGTTAGTATGAATTAGGATTGAGTCACATAGAATAACTAATTCCTTCTATCCTTTATTCATCATTCCAAAGGCTGAACCCAACCCTAAGGGCCCCCAACATCTCGGCCGACAGGATTTTTGGGAGGATGTAATCATGGTGACTCAACTGAACATGAACCATAGAGCTAGACCAGTGCTCACTGCGCACAAGAAGCCCCCTCACTTTGAGAAGAGTTGCTCCCACACTGCGCTGGTGAGACTCGATCCTGGTCATCATTCAAAGTTTCACCTCTATGACCAGTTGAGCTACCCATGCGGGCTTCTCTCCTTTTTTCATGGTTGTATAAAAATGACCAATTCTTTCTCCCTTTTTCGTAGTGATAGTTTTTTTAAAAAATTTCAATAGTAAATTAATGGTTATTATTAAGAGTAATTTTCTCATATGTGATTGTAAAATCAGTGAATAAAGAAAGTCATCCCTGATCTCGTATATCCATCTCCATGTGTTAGTATAAATTATAGTAATATTAGAGATTTCATAGATTTTTAAAACTTTTATGGACTTTAAAAGTTTGGAGGTATTTAATTCAAATTTTTAGAGAGTTTTAAAGTCAGACGATTTTTAAAGTGATATTTTAGAGGGGTGTATTCAATCATGACTTTCGTAGAGTTTTAAAGACTTTTATGAACTTTAAAAGTTTGGAGGTATTCATTCAAACTTTTAGAGAGTCTTTAAAAATCAGGTGGTATTCAATCAAGATTTTTAAAGAGTCTTTAAAAGTCGTGTTGGTATTCGATTAAGACTTTTAAAAAGTTATGAAATTTTGTAGACTTTTTAATTTTAAGACTTTTGTAGACTTTTCCTTTTCAAATATAAATAGTTGAAATTCAACCATCAACCAAGATTTCAAAATTTGTTTCTAACAACTTTGAATGGTTTTTTCATCTTCTCTCTTTAAACTCTATTTCTTAATCCTATTTAAACCTCTATAAACCATATCTTCAAAATTCATAAAATAATTTAATTTTTTTCGGCCGTGTCATTATTCTAACTAGTGTTTCCTACTTCGGACGTACCTTGAATTCGTCTCTCTTTTTCTTCTCTCGCATTCCACTTGGGCGGGGCATCTCATTCGTTATGTTACTTGATTGAGAGGAGATTAGCATGTATCTGGGCGGGGCCATTCAAGTACATGTATCTTTACCGAGCTAATAACCAATTTCTAAACGCTGGAGCTAGATCCTAAAGAGATACCACTTCTCATGAATTTATCTTGAATCGAGATTCTTACTGGCTCAACTTTATTTTCCCAGTTTTGCGAGGGAGCAACCCCATTTTTCACCTTGAATGGTCAAAAGGTATGCCGAATTTCTTAACCGTGTATCGGGAAAAATGTTGAGATTATGAGAATCACAGTGTGAACTGAGAAAGATAGGTCTAGTGGTATTGGAATTAGATTTCTGGAGCCTTATATACCTACGCAGTAAACATTTCTAGGATTATAAGAGTGATTGCAAATTTAGAGTTTTACACTAGAGATGAGAGCGGAGGGCAAGAGAAATGTAACATTCTTGATGTGTATTACCAGAACATAGGACGGAATTGATATAGGTCAATTGGGTTAGGGTCTAGAAGTTGGAAATTTCTATAGACGACATTATAAAGGTTTGGGTACCAAATAATTGACGTGGGTACAGGTTCGCGATAAAGTGCCTATATGAGATCGCTAACAACGTCTATGCTTAATGTCTTCAATTTAACTAATCGTTCTTAATAATATAAAACACTGATGCCACATATGTATAAGGTCCTACTATACTTATAAACAGTCCTTAATAATCTAATTTAGTAGCCCACCAACCGCAACTTATTTATAGTATTCCAGAACTCGCCTCACACTTCTTGATTGGAATACCACTATCCATATCTCGTGGACGGTACTGTTTACTTATGGTACACAACTTCATTATTTTCACACATCACATGTGGTTTTTATATTGAGTGGACTTCTTCCAATAAAGTAGTGAATTGAATTACCTCCAAAACTTTTTAAGGTAGCGTTTCACTGCAAGACATTGCAAGTTCCTTTCAAAATATTCTGAACGTAGAGTAAGCAGTATTGACTTATGATCCACACTCCCTTCGTAATGACTATCACTTTATTAGATCTAATATGTATCGATCGGTTTTCATTTTGATCTGTGTTTAAATCCTCTCTATAAGAACAATATTTGCAGTAGTATTGTACAAATACCATCCATTAACCTATTTCTTCAAAGCTGCATAAAGAGAACAAGTTTTTGAAAAAATCTATGTAAATACTTCTTCTATATCATTTCATCTAGTATCTGGATTTTTTGACTACACTATGGAAAGATGTAATTATTAATAGATTCAGGAATTGGACATGCGCGCTATTTCACTGATTTATTGTCAGTCCCATCATCCAGCAATATGATTGGGTATGCAGAAATATACTTCTTCACGCATAATTATTATCACACTAATTTACAACCGGTTTTACTATTTGACATTCTATTATGAGAGATAAACACTACCGCAAATAAGCGATGATAAATAAGCTATCCGATGCGATAGCATACAGCTCCTGATGCAACAGCAAAATGCATCTCTAGACATATATGCAAATTAGAGAAAGAGAGGAAGCCGCGGTACGGTGGTAGCTTCATTCTGGTTTAATGTCTATAGAGGTGGGAGTGGCTATATAGTAGGCTTATGGATGTCGACCAGGATTCGATCATCTCCCGAGCTGCAATGGAGTGGGACCGCAAGATCTCTCTCACAAGTTTAGGCTTCGTTGTGTCAGCCAATACGTGATCATCTATCGCAGCTCTTTATCGATTTGCGATTGTGATGTCTCAGTATTTGAAGTCAACCTCCATTTTTTGTTATTAAGGTCAGTTCTATTCGCCTCCTCATAAGTTCCCGTATCTCGTGGTACTAGCCCGGAGATAATTATTAGTGCGTGTGTCGCGTTTTGTCGGTTTGGTGCTTCTATGCGCTCGTATGTACGCGTGAGAGTGAATAGAGAAGGTAGGGAAGGAATTTACGTTAATTCTAGTGGGGAACTTTACCAATGTCAACGTTAATACAAGCCTGGGACATGTCTTTTTAAGTGTACACCTACTACTGGGATTGAGATATAAGATGAGTATAATGGCGAGATTCGCTATTCACTCGGTTAGTAACTATTCCCAATATTTTACAGATTGGAAAAATTGCGAGTCAGATATAGTTTGGGGCACTTTTAAGTATTAAGCGGAATTTCACAGGGGGTTTAAATAACTCATTATCAACGGGAGGAACTTGCGCAGAGTTCTTAATTATTACTACTTAATGGGTGGACTCCGCGATTTCTAATGGCACAGGCATTCCCAGGTAATTCTAAGTTTCATTATGGTTCTTCATTAATCTGCATACGGTCTTTTTTTCTTATAGGTGCTCAATCTGATATGGGCCATTTTAGTTTAATGTTCTAATAATCACGTGGAACGTAGGTTATTGGCAAGATATTCTTAATTAATCTCATCGTATTGGTGGTTCATAATAATAAAATTAAAAGTTGCTCCTGCTACTCAGCTCAAGAGCCATTTCAGCATTGTACTATAGAGGCGTGTCATTGTAGTGCGCGAGAATTTAATCAACCATTACCTTTACATGGGTGCATGGAGAACTTGCCACAATTCTTCATGAGGCATATCTTTCATATGTCAATTAGAGATTCAATAATATTGCATGAACATAGATGGAGTATAATGGGAATGGCTATAGAGAGAGATTGTATTAAAAAGACGGGTACTTTTCTATGTCATCATAAGATATTTACTCAATAATATAGTAAAAAGGTTATAGCTCAAAGACGAATATAGCTCAGACACCGACTATCGTATACGTTAATAAATATTTAGGTACTAATGCTAAGACATTAGACTTTATCTGTAAGAATTCATTAAGTCTAATTGCACTTGGAGATATATTGATTTAAAGTTGAACTGGGTATTGAAACTCGTTCATTATCAGAATATTTTTGCTTCGCCTTCGGTCAATTAGGCAATTTAATTTTTCTGTTGACTTCCGAAATCTTTCTTCATGATAGCTTGGCAAAGGACAATTTTGAGGTCGTGGGTACCAGGACCTCTTACATGTTAAGACCTATTGCTCATGCAATTTAGGATCCTCATTTATTGGGTACTAATACTGGTTTTATAACTCTGCATATTGGGAAAAAAAACTTAGATCAAAACCGGCCGTGGAAGCTAATTAACATCGAAGATGTTACTCATTACATTAAAATCATTAAATATTATTGAAATTTTTTAAAAACATATCACCACGAAAAAAGAGGGAGAAAGGAAACCATTATTTCATTACATCGGCTGCTGCTCAGTGCGCGTCTCGAGAGTAAATCGTACTAATTTGATATTCTGGGTTGTGCAATTAGGTGGTGGATGTTTAATCATTCAAATTTACGGTATTACCGCACTAATGAAGTATAGGCATCAGGATTATAGATAAATTAGGAAACTTGGAGTTCTTTTTTTCTATTTGGGTTTAGTCGTTCATCTCTTATACATATCTGACCCATAGGATTATACGGGCGGATATATAATAAGTTCTTATGGATCTAGGTGTACATCCTTATTCTATGATCGAGAAGTTGTATTATACCGAGCGAGATTTACGTGGAATATCGGAAAAATAGCCGATAATTGATCGTTTTAAAAGACTCGAAATATCAACATTATTCGCTCCGTACTATACTTTGGACGTTAAGTTTCCTTGGCGGTTGGATCTAGGTGGCGTATATTGGTATACAATGTTGCTATTCACTGCATCCAGAGGGGAGTACGTTCAAGATGGAATAATCTTCTTAGAAGTATTACCGCACCCTTCACAGGATTAGGCATTTTATACAAGGTCAGTGAATCTTTATGCTCAAAAACCCAGATTCAAGTAGTCATTATATTTGGGACCTCCCAAGGAGGCAGGAAACTGCATTCTAACGCTGGTTTCTCGGGGGATTTCATCCACAGTAATTACGCAAGGTGGAGGTTAGGTGTTTTAGAGACCTGACCCGATATTGCACACACATCCATTTTAGCTATTAACAGTTTTTTTCTTTTTCTCGTT